>JAWQFJ010027861.1:12500-132500 GCA_034096865.1 Theodoxus fluviatilis | reverse complement strand
TGACGGCCAGCTTGAGAGCAGAGCGGAGGCGGGAGGCTCCTTCCAGCAGACACTCCTGCACCTGGGCCAGACTGGAGGACACTCGGCTTCGCAGCCGCTCCACAAAGTGCTGGTCCTGCAGCAGCTGTAGTGTCACATCAGGGTCACTCTCGGGGTCCGTGGCCTCGATCAGGCCCTGCCACTCCTCGTCACTGTCCACATCCTGGCAGGATAAATGTGCATAATTGAAGTTACATCAACAACAACAATACCACCAACATCCACAATATGTTAGGCACAACAACAACAATACCACCAACATCCACAATATGTTAGGCACAACAACAACAATACCACCAACATCCACAATATGTTAGGCACAACAACAACAATACCACCAACATCCACAATATGTTAGGCACAACAACAACAATACCACCAACATCCACAATATGTTAGGCACAACAACAACAATACCACCAACATCCACAATATGTTAGGCACAACAACAACAATACCACCAACATCCACAATATGTTAGGCACAACAACAACAATACCACCAACATCCACAATATGTTAGGCACAACAACAACAATACCACCAACATCCACAATATGTTAAGCACAACAACAACAATACCACCAACATCCACAATATGTTAGGCACAACAACAACAATACCACCAACATCCACAATATGTTAAGCACAACAACACAAATTTGTGGGTAAGGTAACATAGCAACCAAAACAAAAAAGGGCGGGTAGGTCGGCTTGAGCTATTTTTTACTTCTTTTATTAATTTCTTTTAGAAGAGGTCAGATTGAACATAAACCAAACTTTCTTTCACTGAAATAGTGAAAATGCTTTTTATAACTTAAATAGTGGTGTCCTTGAGTGCTCATAGGGCAGGGAAGATGGGACAGCAAGCAGTTCATTGTTAATTATCTTCTTTTTTCTTCTTTCTTTTTTGCATGATGGGAAAAAACGTTAAGGGTCAGTAGAGAAAATATGGTCGTTGGGTTACTATAACCACAACTTGTTTTTGTTTGGCCTAGTCATTATGCAGATAAAGGTCGGGGGAGACAAGTGCAGGTAGTGTAGGATTCTTAGAGGAAGCAAAGAGTTAGAAAGGTCCCTACAGACAAAGGAAAACTCTTTCAACTGCACAAGATACTGGATAAAATCACTGACAGACCCAGAGAAGTAGATAAGTCAGCATATGCACAACTAAAGACATGTGTAAGTTTCTTCCCATATGAACTGAGTTTTCTCACTTTGTGCTGGACAGTTTTCTTGAGTGGCATTATTTCAGGGGTTTCTATCACTGTCTCTATTACACTAATTCACTCGACTCATACTTGAAAAGGTCACAGTAAATGTATGTGATCTTTTCATTTGTTTTTGTTTTTCAGGAACAAGAGCATATTTGGCACATGATAATTTGGCATTTAAGGATTTTAAAGCAGTCATTATAACAAACTCAAGTCACTGGTCTTGTCCAATTATGTATTTCAGGTATAAACGGTAAGGACTTTAAAAGTATAGGAAAAAGGTTATTCAAAATGCAATCTCTGAATCTTGTCTGATTGCTAGAGGTGTGGCCTGCTTTATCCCAAGTATTTCATCCTATCACTCAAACCCATGAAGCAGACAAGAATAACAGGCAGTCAGTTGGAAAAACTTGCCTCCTCCTCCCCCTCCAGTTTGACGTTCTCAATGTTCTTGACATTTTCCACAGCTTTGACTTCTTTCTTGGGTTTCTTGATAACTCTGCGTCCCTCAATCTCAATGCTGGGATACTCCTTGTCATAGTCCTTGTTTATCCTGTCTGTCCTGGGTGTGGGATCCACAGCCTGAAGCACAGAGCATGGGTGTGGTGAAAACAGAGTAACTAGTGTACAAAACTACACAGAATTTCCCATGTCCAGCAGGTCACATGGTCTCTGAAAGAAATCTGTGTCAAGTGAAAACAATGCCTGTAGTGGCGACTTTGCTTTCCGGTTAGATAGCATCTGAAACAACACTAGATGCTGATGCCTTCATGAGTGTATATACATTGCTATTGACCCATCATAGATTAGACTATATCAAGCCAATAGGTCCCATAAACTTGAATATCACAAGGGTAAAAGTGGCAAGTTTGACAAACACTTTTCAAACCTTCATTTCATCACAAGCATGCCTAGAATCAACAAGGCATGAGGGTTTTTGACAGCTCATGATCCAAGTTACATATGCACACACATTCTACAAAACATAGTGAATTATACACACATTTCCACGTTTGTGTCATAATTATTCTAAGTCACTTACTAAGTGTTCATTCAAAACAATATGCAAACATATCAAATATCATTTGGCATTTTAAAAGCATCGTCAGTGTGGCATCTTCATTCTTCTATCGTAATTCTAGCCACAGAGAAAGCATGCAACAAAAAGGAAATATCAAAACAACGTAATCTACAGTGCATCTTGTATGACTCCCAGATATTTACTCCACGAACAAATAAGACAATAATAGGTGAGCACAAAATAAATGGGGAAGGGAGGGAGGGAAGGAGACAATGTTTAAAAAACAAAGTCGACGGTGCGAGATCAATGTCCAGTACATTTGGTGAAATATCATGAAAAATCATTTCAATACCAGTCTTCCAACAGTTTAAAAGTCCATCAGTTTCCTTTGGTCTCAAGATCATGGCACTATTGCATCAGTGAGGGAGAGTGCACTTGCAGGAGTGACAAATTAAAAATCTAGTGATTGCAGTAGCATCCTTGGAAATGGTAGCTATCAGATAAATAAGCTTGGTGCATTTTTGGACAGAGTGGAAGATAAAAACGTTTTCCCATTACACACAGCAGCAACTTCTATCCAAACAGAACAGCAAAAGCTCAAGAATTGGGAAGAGTTTAATGATTGCTCCCCTCTCCAATAATGTGCCTTCAAAGGTTGAAAGAGAAAAGAATGACTAATACATCGCTGCTTTGTTTGCAGCAGTTTAGAGCAGTGCTTCTGCATAGACTTGGCAGGTGCAGAAGCTGTTATCTTAATGTACCTGTGTGCATCCCTGGGTATATCAGTAGAAAAGAATAAGTTTTAAAATAATCTATGAATATCAACTAGAAAGTATAAATATTTTCTGAAAAACTTACTGTTTGAAGAGTCTCACATTTCTGGAGTAAATCCAACAGTATATGAAGTGAACTGATTCTTGGGCCAGATTAACATTTAGTTTGAGATTCAGTAAGACATATTTAGAAAACATAAGTGATTTCTTCAACATAAAAATTAAAGAGCAGTTTCATATTCAGTCTTGACTTCAGTATGGGCATTCATACAAATGTCAAGTGACTTCTTCAACACAGAAATTCCAGAGCAATGATGAACTTTACTCAAGTTATTGTTGCCACAATATTTATTAATGAAAACATTCCATCAGAGAGGAAAGAAAGGATGGTATTAGAAATGGAACAGTAAACCTTAACCCCAACTTGGACAGATTTGCCAGTCAGTATTTGATCAATAGGGATGCTTGTTCAGGAGAAAATACAGAAACCAACCCAGGGTTCTGAAGAGTCCAACCAGAAAAGTGTTTGTCTTACCTGTGATACTGTGTGTCCCTGAGGAAATGAGGTGAGTATCAGGCTGTGCACATTCCACATTCAAACAAACAACAAACACTGATCTCAGTCATGACAACTGCCACACCATGGGAACAAGGCAAGGCAGCAGGTGAATGAAGACGAGCACTCATGCATGTGGTGAGTCAGTGGTCATCAAAATTTAATGTGAGATGCAGGTGAGTGATGAAGCTTTCACACTTCTATGTTCACATCATCACTTCGCAAGAGTTATTACTTCCAGTCACAAAATTCAACAAATCATCAGCGCTAATTACTCCTCAAAGCTCAAAACACACATTCCACTGCTGAGGTTAGTTATGTTTGTTACTCACTCAACCTACAACATTCATCTAAAAAAAAATTCCAGAACAGTTTTTCCAGAAGAGGTCAGTCTTGCTGGATGCAAAGGTCAGAAGGTCACTTACTTTGCTCCCACCCATGTTCTCCCATTCAGCAGTGTGGGGTCGGTCTGGAGGGGTGGGCGGTGGATCTACCTCTTTCTTCTCCTTCTCCCACGCTTGGGTACGGCCTCCACCCCCTGCTGTTTTATTGGTCTGCAGAGCAAGGATACACGCATGGAATCAAGGCACAGTGAAAGGTAAAGGAACCAAGTTGGTCATGCTGTCAACAGTCCTCTATCATACCTCAGTCTCAAAACTCATTTGCTGCAAATATTAAAGGTGCTGAAGTGAGAAACTGTTTCCTACCACATGAAAAAACAAACAATTGAGTATTTTTAGAACTCCATAATCTACATCAAAGTTTATTTCATTGATAGATTATCTTAAATTTGGCTTGAAAAGACTACACACAGTTCAGTGATACTGAAAACTTTTTTGCAAATGGAACGTGAGTTCAAGTATGCAAGCAAGCATGTGTGTGTGTGTGTGCACACAGAGAGGAAAACCTTTATGGACATGTGCTTGTATCTAACTGACAGGGTGTCTACCTGTCCAGTCTATCCATCTTGCCATTTGCATGTCAATATCCATACAAACACACACACACACACACACACACACACATCTCTCTCTCTCTCTCTCTCTCTCTCTCTCTCTCTCTCTCTCTCTCTCTCTCTCTCTCTCTCTCTCTCTCTCTCTCTCTCTTCCTAAACACTCACTAAGGGAGCCTTCTTGTTCTCATCCTCCATCCCCTTGCGACGGGCCTTGGCCAGGATGCGGGAGGTGCCAGGGGGGTGGGCCTTCTCCTTGGATTGCTGTTCCTTCATCAGCACCATGGAGGCTGTCAGGGGCTGTGTGAAGGGGCTGGGCAGCAGGAGGTCCTCCTCTGACACTGCACACAGTCACAGATAGAGATAGATCAGGACAGCATTGTAGTGCTGTCCACACAGACCTAGGAGTCACCACTACATCAAAGAGAAGTCAGGTGGGGTGCTGTCTGATTCAGACTGCACAGTGAGAGAGAGATTTGATTTTGATTTGATTTGATTTGATTTGATTGCTTTATTGCAGCCGACGACCCGTCAAGAAAGGAAATATAACTTGCAATTTATATACATATGTAAAATCAACACATCACAGAGGCAAGGATTAAACCTTGGGTTGAATAGGATTGTGGTTGCGCCATCATAATAACATGAAAACTTTATACGTTAACCATCATCTGCAGATAGACACATCATCCAAGTCCTTTCCATCCAGGATGTAACAGGAGAAAAAAAGTTAGGTAAAAATAGCTGTTACAGTACGGATCTGCTACTAGCTATCCGATTCCAGAACATGATTCCATGGTCAGTCTGCAGGCAACGGTAAAACATAAAACAAAGGTTATGTACATATCTTAAAATAGGTTTTTCTATGTTTGCTGTATTCGACTTTTCTGTACATCTTTCTGACATGTCAACCTTAGGTACAAGTGACAGTCGATGCCGTGATTAAAATAGCTATTAAGGGATACAATCGTTAATACGAGAATACGAGCCAATGCCAGGCGGTGGTTGAACATGAAATACTCAATGTGTATTTGCGATAAAATAAGCTTGCGCCATGTTTCCGTGTCGTGACTCTTGCGTATTTGCACAACGTCTTAACGACCCTGCTAACACTAATGGTCCTGGGCCCATGGCTCCGAATCTGTGCAGACATCTATTCTTCACTAGTCAACAGGTTTCGAAGATTCATGGCATAAAACACGTACATGGCTACATCTCTGTTCTTCCATGGATCCATTCCATTGATCAAATAACGACATCCCATTCGTACATTGAGAGAGAGAGAGAGAGAGAGAGAGAGAGAGAGAGAGAGAGAGAGAGAGAGAGAGAGAGAGAGAGAGAGAGAGAGAGAGGGGGGGGGGGAGAGAGGGAGAGAGAGAGGGGGAGAGAGAGAGAGAGAGAGAGAGAGAGAGAGAGAGAGAGAGAGAGAGAGAGAGAGAGAGAGAGAGAGAGAGGAGGGAGGGAGGAAGAGCACATGGACACACATATGCACACACATTTGCATGCACACATACACACACACACACACACACACACACACACACACACACACACACACACACACACACACACACACACACACATCAATTCATCAACAGTTGTCATTAAATACATTAACTTTTTCACATAATAGTAATAATAATAATAATAATAATAATAATAATAATAATAATAATAATAATAATAATAATTTATTATATTTATAAAGCGCCTTTCCCGAGGTTCTAAGCGCGTAACATATATACATACATATACAAAATAAACATACAACACACAGTTTATACATTTAGTCATCCAGTCATAGTCAAACACATGCATTCAGATGTACACAGTCAGACTGACAATATACTAGACAAATATTTACACAGATGTCAAGATGTACGTGGGGGTAGAGGAGGGGGGGGGGGGGGGTTGCGGCAGGATTCTAACGAATTCACAAGTAATATTGCTGAAAAAGGTAGGTTTTGAGGTTGGATTTGAAGGAAGAGATGGAGGTAGAGTGTCGGATATTGTGAGGGAGAGAATTCCACAGTTGAGGGCCATAGTATGAGAAAGAGCAAAAGCCATGAGTTCTGCGCTTGAAGCGACCTTGGCGGAGGAGTCGGGTGTCAGCAGAAGAGCGGAGTGAGCGAGAAGGGGTGTACAGAGAGACCAGATCAGAGAGATAGGCAGGTGCAGATTCAGAGATGATGTTGTAGCAGAGACATGCAGTCTTATACTTGATACGTTCAGAAACAGGCAGCCAGTGGAGATCTTTCATGAGAGGAGTGCAGGGTTGTCGGTGACGCGCTCTAAAAATGAGGCGAGCAGCACAGTGTTGGACTTTCTGCATATACCTAAGGCTTTCGGCTCTTAAGAAACTAGTGTGAGAAACTCCTCAAGGCATCTGCACTACAAAGAGACAATCCCTTCCTCCTACCCTTGACTCCTTCCTCTACAAAGGGGTGATGGATGAGGTCAGGCCAGGAGAGTCGAAATCCAGGGTTCTTGTTGAGTAGTCCCTGCAGGAAGGACTTGAAGTTGGGACTCATGTTCTTGGGCCACTTGACAGGGTCCTTGATGATCATGTTGACCAGCTGGAAGATGCTGTTGGTGAAGAAAGGCGGTGTCCCTGTGAAGAGCTCATACAGGATGCAGCCCAGAGCCCTGAAAAAGAAAATGGAGAGAATAGTGCTAAGGATGTTTGCATCATTATGAGTAATTCTCTATCTCTCTCTCTCTCTCTCTCTGTACAGTTGTAATGGGCCGCAGGCCTGCACAATAAACAAGTTTGTTCGTTCGTTCTCTCTCCCTCTGTGTCTCTCTCTGTCTCTCTGTCTCTCTGTCTCTCTCTCTCTCTCTCTCTCTCTCTCTCTCTCTCTGTCTGTCTGTCTGTCTGTCTGTCTGTCTGTCTGTCTGTCTGTCTGTCTGTCTGTCTGTCTGTCTGTCTGTCTGTCTGTCTCTCTCTCTCTCTCTCTCTCTCTCTCCACATTACATTCACAATCATTTCATTTCAATTGGTTGTGTTCCCTTGATGCAATATCAGCATGAAAACTTCAGTCCCCGACAACACAGAGCTTCTCCCCACTCACCAGAGATCTGCAGTGTGGTCATAAGGTTTTTCCTCCACAAGTTCAGGAGACATGTACAGTGGTGTACCCTGTGGACCCCCCAAAAAAAGAGTCAGAAAGATCAGATGATTAAAAAATCAAAGGATCATCAATGTGAAATTCAACAAGTATTACTAGAGCAGACAGTTTCTGATTGTTACATCAGAGGAAGCTCTCAAAGAAGATTATCAAACAAGTGTTTTGAAAAAGGTGGACAGCCGAGTAGCTGGTTAAATGTGGTCCAACCACTAGCTGTCTGGAGGAGCCCTGACTGTGGAAATAGCTATCATCAGCATGCAACAATTAAGCAATCTCTCGACAAGACTTCACAAAATTATTTTTTTAGAACCTTTACAATTTATTTCTACATATTGTTCTTCACTTTCTCTGCGTTAATAATATATTGTCATGCAAGCATTGTATTGATAAAGTACTCCTGAAACATGACTACACATGTGATTAGCTAACTCACCTTGATGGAGGTGAGGACCAGTGTGTTGAAACTCATGGCTCGAGCAAAGCCAAAGTCACAAAGTTTGACCACTCCTCCTTTTCCCAACAGAATGTTCTGGGGCTTCATGTCTCGATGCAGAATGCGATGTGAGTGCAGGTAGAACAAGGCTGACACAAGCTGGCAGGCAATTGTCCGCACCTGTAGAACAAAACAGAAATGTCAGCAACACTTTAATTTGTACTCGGACACTCCTTTTCAAAGGAAGAGATAGCTCAGTCTTAAATGACTACTTGCAAACATGTGTAGAAGAAAGTCTGACACATCACATTGCTTGAGAGAAGATCACATTTTGGGTCCATGTGCTCACAGAGAGTGTCTCTCCAAACCACAACTGAATCATTTCCAAACAACTCACCACACACTGTGTCATTCACATTCTCTTTATTTCTAGTCATGTTCCAGCTTTTGCAATACTACTTGCTTCTTGAAGAGTAGATTTCTTCCCATTTAAAACAAGCGATTGTTCATGGAGATGACCAATGTTAATGCAGTTTTCTAAGCTTTTTATAAATGTTCATAACTGCTGTGACTAAAAGAAACATCATGGAAACCAGGAGTGGAAATTCTTTGGGGGGAAAAGCCTGTGGGACACAAAACAGCACCTACAGTTCATCCTTGTTTAAGTCTTAAACCTACAGGCAAAGAATGAAAAACTGTGTGTGCATTCAATGAAACTGTACAATCTTCAGAGGGGGTTACAAGAATGTTTTGAATACTGCATTGTTTACCTTTTCCCCAAGAGCATCAATAACATTCAGACAGGGTGTAGTCTTGAAGCACATGGTGTGCCATTACTCATGTTTAATGCATAAGAGCAGAAGCATGATCTCCCCTCTCTAAAACATATAATTATATAATCCTATCTCAAGAATGAGAATTAATGGTTTCACAATAATACTAACTGTAGCATCATCAATGCACAAAGAAAGCACTAAAATATTCATTCTCTCATAAATGTGCATGAATGTGCATGCGCGCGCGCACACACACACACATGCATCCACACACACACACACACACACACACAAACACTACACATACACACCAACACACACACACAACACACACACAACACACACACATACACACACACACAAACACACACACACACACACACACAAACACACACCCACATACAAACACACAACTGTTGTTCGTCCATCGAGTCGACGAGGACCACTTGTCATCCGGGGGGTTGCTGGGACTGGCTCTGTCTGTGCGTGCGCAGATGGCTGACGAGGCTGATCCTGGCACGGAAGGTTCGGGAACAGAAGGGACATGGGACGAGTGGGACGTCTCCAGGAGGGATGACAGCACTGGCCTTTCAGGCTCGCCTCTTCTTTTCTGCGGTGGTGATCCTGTTTGCCTCGCATGTCTTGGCACCTTTGTGGATGGAAGAGCACCAAGTGGATCGGTCCATTGCAGCTTGTTTCCACGTGTCTGGGTTGATGGCAAAAGCTTTTAGTGAGGCTTTCAGGGTGCCTTTGAAGCACTTCTTTTGCCCACCGTGGGACCGCTGGCCATGCTGGAGCTCGCCATAGAAGAGTCTCTTTGGCAGTATCTCGTCTGGCATTCGGACTACGTGCCCTGCCCAGCAAAGCTGGGATTGCATCAGGAGGGTGAAGATGCTGGGGAGACCTGCTTTGGTCAGTACCACTGTGTCTGGAATTTTGTCCTGCCACTTTATGCCGAGGATCTTCCTGAGGCTTGTTGTGTGAAAGTGGTTCAATTTTCTAGCATGGCGTTGGTACACAGTCCATGTTTCACATGCATATAGCAGTGTGGGGAGCACCACTGCCCTGTATACTTTCAGCTTGGTCTGAATGGTAATGCCTCTTCTGTTCCAGACATTTGGGTACAGCCTGCCAAAAGTGGAGCTTGCTCTGGCAATTCTGACGTTCACTTCGTCATCGATGGTGACATTCTGAGACAGTGTGCTGCCTAGGTATGTGAGACGGTTCACTGTGTTGAGTCTCTGGCCGTTGACAGTGATGTTGGGCTCAACACACAACACACACACACACACACACACACAAACACACACACACACCACACATACACACAACACAAACAAACAAGCAAACACACACATGCATGCACACATGCATGCACGCACACACACACACACACACACACACACACACACACATATACATACACACACACACATTACAAAACTTGCATTTCACTGCAGGTCAGATCATGCCTAAGAGAACTATTACACACCTGATCCTCAGGCAGACTGCCGTCATCCTCCAGTATCTGGAACAGCTCACCTTCTGCATAGTCTGTCACCACCACCACCTGGACAAAGAGAGAGAGAGAGAAGAATAAACTGAGATGCCGTTGGTGTCAGATTGCAGTAACTGGGCAGAGCCACTGTCCAGTGCAAACAAAATGAAATGGTATTCCACAGAGTTAAATTTAACAAACTGGATGCACCCACAGTGTTAATGCACATTATAATAAATTCAATATTTATCCAACTCCACCAGAAAAAAAATCCTATTTCAACAGGTCATAAGTTTATTTTGAATAAAGAGATTTTACAACTGCTTCATTCTTTAAATATCAATGCCGTTATGAATCCTTGAACCTATAAAATCACAAGTATTCATTAACAATAAAAGAATAAAATCAGCAAGAGAAGTTATGCACTAATCAATATTGCCTCATCTAGGATGCTGCATTTCCTCTGTTTGCTATACGAAGTAAACAGAAACAAGTCATTAGATATAATGCTTTTTTAAAATAAATCTGTCATTATCATGAAAATGTAGCCTTGAAGGCCAGCAGATTTTGTGTGAGGAGTCTGCAATCTTTATTAGGACTGACCTCCTTGTCTGTCTCAAAGCTGTCCAGCATCTCAATGATGTTGTCATGATGCAGTCCTCGCATGATCTCTATTTCCCTCCTCAGGCTCCGAAGCTCCTTCTCAGATTTCCCTACTTTGGGGATGAACTTGAGAGCAACAATCTGCAAATAAAATGTCTCATTGAAATAAATATCATTCTCAAAATACAAATATCAGAATATATTAAACACTGTGCATTGATATTAATAAACAATACTAACTAAAGTGTCTAAATGTAAATGAAACTTTGTGCAAAATTGTCCTTTATAATAAGATTGTGAGCACAAGAGTTCACAAATTAGCAAATACACCAATCAATGCACAGGGCAAGCATATTCACACTCCATTTGTCATTAAAAAAATTGTAAGCAGATAATAAATAAGCAAAAGTAAGATCCTCCATGCATGGGCAAAGAATGAGAGAACGGTACAGTATAAACTCTATTAGTCTATACTTGCCTTGAGAAGACACAACAATATACTGGATCAATAATCTGAACTGTTTGACTACAAGGGTATATATAGACATTTAGCCTCTAAGATCATTGTGCAAGTCTATGTGTCATAGCCCTATGTGTAACAATGTAATCATTTGAAACTCTGCACATTTCCAGATATATTCAACATATCACATTGCTACAACAGTAGGGCTATGAGGAAGAAACCCTTGTAGCAGCCATACATAGAATGAGCCTGCCTTCAATAATGCTATGCTTTCCTAAAATATACTGAATGATAAACACACTCATAACAACAACAGCAGCTGCTACTGCTGCTGCTGCTGCTTTGATATCTCTTACCTGACCAGAGAATTTCTTCCTTCCTTTGTACACTTTGCCAAAGGAACCCTCTCCAATGATATCCAGAACATGATAATTCTCCATTTCTTGTCTGTGTAAGATCCCAGTAACTTTGAGAACGTTCACAAGCCCTTCCTGAAAGAATGCAATAAACAAATCACTAAGTGGGAAACTACCTTTAGAGCCGAACTCAGCTTCATGAACTATGGTTGATGTTGATGGAAAAAACAATGCAAGTATGTGACAGTCAACGATAAACAATTGCGGATTAATTTCGACTTGATAATAAAGCATCTGCGTTGAGAAGTCGGCCATAACTATATCCTCATGATAAATAAACAATTTGGTGTCTATCTATATGAAGGTCTATTCACCTGGATGACCTAAGTTTTCCCAAAGAGGTGATTGTGGTGTTACTGAATGGAAATGGACCATGTTGAACGGTGTTTTCCAATAATTGCTACTGATGCTCCTGTAAGAACGTCGTCAGTTCATAGCCACTCGGCCAGCAAATTAGTTAATTGTATCTCTACCTGTCATTGTTGTGAAGCCTGAAGGGCGTCCATGATGATGATCTGCATCATGTGCGCCTTCGTTCGTAGGCGACTACTGAGCCTGATCATGCTGATGTCTCAAGCCACCATAGTCAATCTTCTGTGTTTTTTCTTCTTCTTCGAAAATTGCGGCACTCGATCGTCACTTATACCGACGCTCTCGCACTTTTTCTCGCAACATCGGCAGAAGCACGCTGTTTTCAGTCACTCCCTCACTCAGTCACTGCCGCACTCATACTCATAGTGACAGTCATACTCATACATTACAATCAAGCACGCTTGTCTACATGACCCCTTAACCATCACCGAAATTATCATTTCAGGTGTCCTTGAAATTTGACACACGACAAATAACACACCTCACCTCATTTTCTCGACCCGAACGTGCTCAAGTAGACAAGTACGGACGGAGTCAGGAAATTTGTTTACCCTGACGCCGACTTTGAAGTCGCCGCCATGTCTGTATGTTCTGCGCAGGCGCTGGAATTTTTCAAGGGAGGCAACTCTATTCACTCTGCCGAGATGCGCACGTTTCTTTGTGTACCTCAAAATTCATTTTATGTCTTTTACCACCAGAAAATGGAGTCTACACTAGTGATACTTCCAGAAATATCTCCTCTTCATGTGACACACTACCACGACTACAAAGATTGTGAAGTGATGGACGAATGGGAGAGGAGGAGAGGGGTAACTTAAGATAGAGATAGAGATACCTTAATTAATTCTTCCCAAAATCCACAAAATAGACAATCCAGGCCGACCCATTGTTTCTGCATGCAGCTGTCCCACAGAATCGATCTCATCCTACCTTGACACCATTCTACAACCCCTGGTCCAGTCACTTCCCACATTCGTTAAAGACACTATATACACATGCTCTCCACCTAATAGAAGAATTCAGCAACAACTCCCAGACCTCTGTCACTTTTCTGGACATCCACATTTCCCTTTCCCATGGACACCTCAACACCGATCCATCCACTACAAATTAACCCACATACACTACCTTGACTATCACAGACATAAGACATTCTCGATCCAAACCCGTTGCCATACACTTCAATTTTCGAAACCATTAAACACAGGACCTACGTGTGAGGGGTATCTGGCTTCTGCATGGAGATAATCCCGGTGAAAGGAAAGAGATGGAGGCGCACCTCATAGAAAAATTAAGCACACGTAACCCTGAGGGCATAAACGAAAAATAGTCCAGATGAATCTTTTTAATAGACCTTACATACGTGCATGTTGGTGTGCGTGTGTGTGTGTGTGCGCGCGCGCGCGCGCGCGTGTGTGTGTGTTCGTGCGCACACGTACGTGTTCATGCATGCATCGGTTGTGTGTGTGTGTGTGTGTGTGTGTGTGTGTGTGTGTGAGTGTGTGTGAGTGTATGTGTGTGTGTGAATCATCACGCGTGTGCATGAATGTGTGAATCATCACGCGTGTGCATGACACCCTTGCTTATACATCACGCGTGTGCATGAATGTGTGAATCATCACGCATATGCATGACATCCTTGCTTATATATATATACTATAAAGTAAATTGACTGTATATGGGTTTTAATGCTTATAGTTATGCGTATGTATGTATTCCCTTTTAAGTTGCCTATTTATTAAACTTATGTATATTTTAAAACACTAACGTTATTTTACACCTGGTGACAATGAGATTGGAGTTCCTTTAATATTAACTGTTTGTTGAACATTTTTCATAACACGATCCACACTCCATCCCTCGTTTTATTCTGTGAGTTGTTTTTATTTATACTGAACCCTCCTACAGACTCGCCTCGATCCATTCCACTTTTGTCCGCCCTCTTGTAAGTTTTATTTGTGCGCCTGATGAAGGCTTTTTAGCCAAAAATTTGCGCTGTTTGACCTTCCAATGTTTTGTGTTTGCTTTGTATTATACGCGGCCATCAGAACCTCATCGCTTTGTAGACTTTTACTTTAGTGCCGTGGCAGTCCCTTGTTTTTGACACTTAAGATAGAGGGTATATCAGACACCAATAATGCATATGGGTCTTTCGTATGATGGAATCATGTTCATCAAGGCATTTTCCGATTTTGCTGGTCCGGGTCGTCATCGCCATTATCTGTCCTGGTAAGTTCATTTGTCTCTCTCCCCCCCACCCCACCCCCACCCCCCACCCCTTAACTCTTGGATAAATTAAGTCTCTTAATCTTTCTTTCAGTCTAGTAGATATAGTGGATATGGTACACCTTTTCAAAATGCTGGATGGTTGGGATGGTAACCGTATCCCCCAGAGAGCACGCAAATGTCAAATACTCCCACTGGAGTGCGAGGTGCACTGTAACCTACTTTGAAACTGTCCTTGCACCGATTCGTATGCGGATCAAGCTTATATCGCAAGCGCAATTAAGCCCCCTTTGCGACATCCTTCCTGCTGCCTGCTGTCTCTCCAGCCATCACTGCCTTTCCAGTCGTCATCCAGGCTCTTCTGGCTCCATCAGCCTGAAAACTACACACGGGTGGAGCCGCTCGATGCCGCTCTCATCAGCAGGAACCCGGCCGGCCCTAGCTCTCAGTAGCTGCGGAGCTTTTGGGGCCTACTCCAGAGGCTCAGCCAGGGGCGGCCCCAACCATGCAGCCAACCTGGGCTTGACCACCGGGGGCAGGCAGAGGATCATTGGTCAGTCAACGTGGCCTTTCCTTAGTCTGCCAGATCCACAGGGACGCGTCTTTTGGATGTGCGTACACACAGCAAAGGTCATGGGGCGATACGTCGATTTTCGACAGATCTCAATGGGATTGCATGAATTTATGAGACCACAGCCCTGATTTCAGTCGAACGTGGAGAACATAACAGCGAAATGGTAAAATACAGTCGCTTTTGTTGCAAGACACAACAATTTAACTTGCAAATTCTTCAGTTCATGGTCTTCTTCAGGCACGACATAAAAGCACAGGGCTAAAGCGCGACTGAATGGCGGTACAGCTGGTAAGCAAAGCGACTGTACTCGACAAAAGATCGCGACTTTTGTTTTTAGAAAGTTCATTTTACCATGATACAGTTCATCAGTGAGGAGAAAAATACGATATGCCTGGAAAGGTGTTCATCATCATCATCATCATCATCATCATCATCATCATCATCATCATCATCATCATCATCATCATCATCATCATCATCATCATCATCATCATCATCATCATCATCCAGACGTAGTCTTTGGGGCGCCATCTGACAAGCTGTGCAACAGATGACATCCAGGAGCTAGTGGACTGGGAAAATAAACGCGAAGACTCAGGCTCTGGCACACATCCGGAAATGTGTTGCTACCTTCTAATTACCTTTAATTGCGCTGATTTCGACTGCAGCAAACCACAATGATAAACGTAGGTAAAAGATAGACCACTGGATTTCAGAAGACCAAACAAATAATGACCACAAAGACCGCTAGGAGGTGTTGGAATCACAGTTTTAGTATAGAAACAATTAAACGTTTGGGGCGTAACCCTTCATCAGTTTCACGCGCATGTACCCTTCTTTTTATTTTATTTGTCTGTCAGCGTCGACGACGACCATTCTGTCATCCTGGGGCTGGGAGGATCCAAGCAGCGTAGGCGGATCTCCCAGAAGCAATCAGGACGCACCATACGCGATCCTCTCGCGGGACGTACCTGGGTCGCGTTGCACGGTGGCGAGGAAAGCCAATTAAGATTTTGCGGGTGGGGGGTGGGGGGTGGGGGGTGGGGGGTGGGGAATAGGCCGGTGTCAACATGGGGAAAGCAGATGTAAAGGCAGTGTAAATGGTGCTTGTGGCTGGCTGTGTGGGTGCTATTGGAGCAGGCCCCTAGAAGTAGGGAAAATGGGTCAGGGCGCCCCGGGGCGCTCACCTTACACAACACGCGGTTGTTCACACAGGAGCTCGCCTGGAGCGCTCGATCATGCATTTGTGACCATTTTGAAATACGTTTCGAAAGGAAACGCGCCTTTGGCCCCATGAGAGGATCTCGTATGATGCGTTAATTAGGATTGCTTCTGGTAAACCCGCCGCTGCAGGACAGTGGGTGCCCAGATGACAGGTGATGCCAGTCTGTGCATGACAGGTTATCGCGGGAAGTGAGGTTATGCAGTTATTTCTCAGGGAGCAATTCTTGGTCCTCTCTTGTTTCAAATATATTTTGCACCCACTGGGAGACATTTTCGGGAAACGTGGAGTAACCGCACACGTGTTTGCTGACGATGTGCAAGCATTTATCATCACAGCTCCTTAATTCACATTATTAACGACGCAATGTTGCTGTGCTGTCTGGTACGTACATGGCCTGCCCATCTTAGCTCTGCCTGCATCGGTACGGACCTGCACGGGCAATTAAGGTCCTCGGTGTCAGGAATCCTGTCCCATCACTTGATGGCCAGGAGTCTTCTCAGACTTCCGAGGCACACACACACACACACACACACACACACACACACACACACACACACACACACACACACACACACACACACACACACTATACACACATACACACACACACGTGCGCGCGCGCATGCACGCACGCCCGCCCTTTCTCATGCGATGGCAGCCTGGCCGAACTGCAGCATGCACACACAGATCGAGGAGGTCACAGAATTGGCATGCTACGTACAGCAGCAGCGGAATCCATCCTCTCTCTGCGGGCAGCACGTACGTTTCTGCTGGTCCACATAGCAGTCGCCGCTCCTCAAAGGTTGTGACACCCCGGGAAACGCGCCAGGCACTATACGGTCTGCAGCCACGGACTCCCAGCCTATGCAAGCTCTGAGGGTACGTGGTCCTGCATGATGCCGTCTTTGATCGAAGCGCTTGACTGCAAGGACCTCTAGGGGTTCAGTCTTCCCAATTAAGATATATCTTCATATTGTGGTGCGGATGCATTGGGGATGGAATTTATCTGGATCCTGAGTTGCCCTACGAGCACACCCACTCACATACATGACATAGAGACAGACCAACGGTCGGGCTGATGGACAAAGGAACAAATAACAAACAAAAAAAAGACGGACGCTTTGTACAATAGGGTTTGAATCATGCAATAATTATTACGCCCGGTCAAAGATTATAATCTTTGGCCCGGTAGAAGAATGCAGGGGAGTTAACTGCTAATGCTCTTGGCAGCTGTGCGATTGGTGAATGCCTTATACCACGTGACCAAACCACATGATACTCCTTTTCCCGGCGTTCGAGTAAGGAGTAAAGCAAGCTATCGACATGGCAGACCCTCGTAAGTTTAATTAATGATGTCATTTTCGGATTTTTTTCATTCTTTTCTCTTCCTTGCATTTAAAACAACGATGCTGTGAATACCTTTTTTTGGTTAACAGGGCAAATGATTGTGTACTGTAATAATTCACCACTGCCAACCGTTCACACGAAATGGTCGCCATTTTGAAATTTTGTGGAAAAGTGCGCTAACCAAAAGAATTAAGGACACAGCAGCTGCAGTTTAGAAAGCACGCGACTTTCATTGTAAGAATTGAGCAGTTGTTGCATTTCTTTTGTTTCATCAACTTGCATGCTCAAGCTTATTACATTGCGAAACGCGTTACAGAGTAACAGACTACCCAGAAATGTGAACATGTCGTAATGACTAATGCAATGGGCAAGTACACTGAAGTCGCCCTAAAGGCTAAACTGGCAACACCTAACTCGACTGTAGCACTATTGCGTCCTATTATTCACTTCTAGCGTTCCTTATTTTTCTTTCTTTCTTTCTCACTCATTTGAACCCACATCTATGTTTCTTATATGTTAACTTTCTCTAGTGTTGTATCGCATGTATCTGCTTTCCTTTCCAGAGTACGGATACGCCGCCCAACCGGCAGCGCAGGGGTAAGTTTCGATGACGCTTTTTGGCATCAAGCAGATGACGAAACGTCCATGCTTATTTTTTTAGTACTTGGATGCAGTTAAACACATTTCCACACATTTTACTACCCTGCCGTAAAATATTTTGGTAATTGAAAACCATGGTTGAAATAATTCTACAATTTATAGTTGCAAACGTTTTGGTAGATCACTGAATTGGAACCCGGATGTTCTAGGTGCTTCGGCTTACTGCAGGAATTGTGCCACACAACGCCATCAGATCCCTAGTATAATGCACATATAATAGGTATGTCACAATGAAATTATTTTTTTGGGGGGTGAAGGATTCAAATACACCATTAAAAAGCAATAAAAAGTAGAAACATTGTAGAAAAAACCATTTAAAAATCGGTTAATATTTAACAAAATGACGGTTTTTTGAAGGATTACAATATTTGTGAAGAAAAGTGTTCCCAAATTTCTCTGTTTTGTATTACAAATGGCCAGAACTCAGTTGTTTTTTGCTCAATTATCTCACAACTTGGCAGGTGGGCGCCTTTTATCATGCAGATGATCTAACCAAGTGTTGACAGACGGAAAAATACTAGGCCTAAGAACAAACAACAAAACAAACCACAACATACACGATGTAGCAGACAGCAAAGATCTAATCCGTCAATCAAAATACTGCGATTTGGTCACGTGACAAGAACCTCTGTGTACCTGCATGCTTTGTATTACAAATGGCCAGAACTCCGTTGTTTTTTGCTCAATTATCTCTCAACTCGACAGGTGGGCTTCTTATATCATGCAGATGATCTAACCAAGTATTGACAGACGGAAAAATACTGGGCCTGGAAACAAACAACAAAACAAACCACTACATACACGATGTAGCAGACAGCAAAGACCTAATCCGTCAATCAAAATACTGCGATTTGGTCACGTGACAAGAATCTCTGCGTACCTGTTGATCACCAAATCAGTTTTCTCACACACAAAAAAGGATTAGAGCCACTGTAAATGCCCAGAAACTATCACAAAGATGTCCATTTAACCACATCCACGTGTTTATTTTTTGAAAACAACAGTCAAAATGCTCATAAATTCAGTCTTGTCATCACCCGAAAATCGCTCAAAATGAGAAATGGCCGTCACACGATCGTTCGCATAAAGTAAATTTCTACTGATCTAAACAACTCAGGCCGATGAAACTTGGCAAAAATTATCTTGAAATGGTAATCTATCGATATAAATTACTTTGGACGTCCTTTGTAACTGTTGTAAGAAATGTTATCATACCTTTTGAAGAGCTGATTTTGCCGTTATTCTTTTTCTTTTCCCGTCCGGAAGAGCACGCTACGAATAATTTATATCGCTTCATCTTATCGTATACTTTGTTGTCACCAAATTTGGTTGACAACCAAGCTATAGATAACTCACTAGAAGCCTTATTAGTTGACACGGTTTTGCAAGCCCGCTCAAAACAGGAACACATTTTCCCCGCTTCTGCGCAGACGTCAAAATGGCTTCACTGACATACCTACATATAAAATCTCTATGGCTTACATGCTTTCAATTATGCTATTGATAAGGCTGAAATGGTTGTTCTTAACATATTTTGTCTTGCAGGTACAACTATGGAAGCTATGGCAGTGCAGATCCAGCCAGTTCTGGCTATTCCCAGCCTCCATACACTCAACCAGTAAGTAAAGAAATATAATAGGAGTGTGTATACCAAAAGACATTACCTAATATTAAGCTGTGTATAGCTATTCTAAAGATAGTGCCAGATTACAGTAAAGGTAAATATTTATCTGTGTACAAGTTGTTATTTGAATATCCCTATTGTAAGCGCCGTTGTCAAAATGTGTTTGTTTTACAGCAGCTCCCCTTGTGGCACTTGCAAACACTTGATCCACAAAATAAGTAGCATTCATATGAGGGGCTAGTAATCAGCATCTGTGCTTTGTTGGGTTATGGAAATTATGGAGAGAAGTAAAGTACAAAAGGAAATATATTGCATGCAAATAGAATTAGTTTGGGGATTGGCTGGATGTAGCACACCATTTTAATTCACATAATACTGCATTTGTTACGGGGGAAGTATAATACAATTAACTCTTAAAGTCCTATACAGAATTTCACAACTACAAACCCCAGTCCTATATGGTTTGAAAGAAAATGAAACATAACACGGTTGATTTGTTTAAAAAGAATTCATACTTTAGTCAAAAGTAAATGTTGGTCATTCTAAGATCAAGTACAAAGTGTTTTTGATATTTTTCTTTGCTTACTTTGCATGTAATTCGCATGATTAGGATTTAGACTAATGAGCAATTAGGAGCTGTACAGGATGTTAGTTAATCAAGGTTTTTGGAGGGGAAAAAGGTAGGTTGAGGAAAATCCATCTACTGAAGTTGGCAGAATTTTTCAACCTATCTATATTCTGTGTTTTGAAGATACAAGGTTAGAGTTGCCTAATAATTGTAAAGAATCATGTAGAAGGTATGAACATATTCTTGAGAGCATCCTTTGTGTTTTTAAGGCAGGGCACCACTGAAGCTTGGATGTACCCATCGAGCATGAATATGGTAGATGTTTTTGTTCCCACAGCTGATTTGTACTGTCAGTGGAGTTCTGGGATCATTGTTAATGCATTTGAAATTATATTCTCTCTGTTGTGCTATAGCTTATGAGCTGTTTGTTTTGCAGGACACCAGTGGCTACTCTCAGAGTTACAGTGGAGGCTATGATCAGAGCTATTCTCAGGCAGCACCCCCAGCTCAGCCTGCAGCCCCTCAGTACGGACAGCAGCAGTATGGACAGTCTGGCTACTCCCAGTCCTACAGCCAGCCTGGTGGGTACAGCATTTTGCTCTCTCATAATGCTCAATTCTGCTGTAAACAGTTGCTTTCACATCTGCATACTCAGATACTGCATCATTACAGTGATTTATTGTGGCAGCCTGCTACTACACCGCATTCTACCATTCAGTGCCGTACTATGCTGGTGGGGTGGGGTTTGGGGTAAAAAAGTGTACCACATTTAAGGGTAGCCGCTACTTGAGAAAACTGGTATTTCATTTCAATAGGTTCTACTAATGGTATCTTTATTGACTCACATGCGAAGCAAAAGTGAGTCTATGTACTGAGCCGTGTCGTCCTTCCGTCCGTCCGGGCGTCCGTCCGGGCGTCTGGGCGTCCGTCCGTCCGGGCGTCCGTAAAAAACTTAAACGTTGGATTTTTCTCGGAGACTATTAAGTCTATCAACACCAAATGTGGCATGATGGTGTATGATGACAAGGCCTCAAAAAACATACATAGTGACTTGACCTTGCTTCAAGGTCAAGGTCACAGGAGCCATAAATGTGGTCTCAAAAACAGTCATTTTTCACATTTTCCCAATTTTCTCCCACGTTATTGAGAATGGCGACCTTAGCTACAAGTGGTATATAGGTCAAAGCAAGCCCTATCTTTTGATACCAGTTTGGTTGACCTTGCTTCAAGGTCAAGGTCACAGGAGCTCTTCAAAGTTGGATTGTATACATATTTTGAAGTGACCTTGACCCTGAACTATGGAAGATAACTGTTTCAAACTTAATAATTATGTGGGGCACATGTTATACTTTCATCATGAGACACATTTGGTCACATATCATCAAGGTCAAGGTCACTTTGACCCTTATGAAATGTGACCAAAATGGGGTAGTGAACCACTAAAAGTGACTATATCTCATGGTAGAAAGTGCCAATAAGCACCATTGTGCTTCCTATATCTTGAATTAACAGCTTTGTGTTGCATGACCTTGGATGACCTTGACCTTGGGTCAAGGTCACATGTATTTTGGTAGGAAAAATGTGTAAAGCATTTCTTTGTGTATGATGTCATTGGTAGGTTTAGTTGTTTGACCTTGACCTTGAAGGTCACGGTCATATAAAGGTCAAGATCAAGCATGTGAGTCGTATGGGCTTTGCCCTTCTCGTGAAATTTTGCACAGGTGTTCAGCATCATAATACTATACTTCACACCAAATCTGATCAAGCTAAGTGCCATACATTTTGTATTTTGAAGATGTTTATTTTCACTGACGGTGACACAATTGATCAAAATGGTTACAGCACTTAAAGTGCACAAAAAGACAAAAACTTAGAGTTAGCATGTTACTATAATCTTAATTAACTTAAGTAAATACCTGTATTGCAGGAAAACTCAGTGAAATAAAAGTGTTGAACTTGGAAACTTCCGTGTCGATTTTTGACCTGGTTTCTGTCAATATAATCATCGAAGTAAAGCACATCTGGTCAACACTGCTCCTTGAAAATCTCTACTTGTACTCAGCACACATTGTTCAGTAGATGGTGAAAATTTCAGAACTGTACATGAAACTGTGACTCCCCACCATTTCTCCTCGTTGGGTCACAGTGCACAAAAACGCGATTTTGAGAAAACGAAGCTTGAACATTGGAAACTGTTGGTACACATTGTTCATCATCCACAGGAGAGAAATGCAACATCAGAATGCACCAGAACCATAAGTGGGACCCTCAGCTTTCTTCCTCTCTTCTTCCCTTCTTGTCTTTTGCAGCTTCTTTCTTGTTTTGGCCATCTTGTCCATGTGGGAAGTCTCGGACTTGCGCTTCCTAGCATGATCCAGGCGATGCACCAGAGCTGAAACTGTTTCACCACCTGGGACTCCTGCATCTGTCATGCAGGATGCAATGGTGCTGGCTCCTCTGTTGAACTGGCACACTGCCATGGCTACTCCACACTCCAGAGTCTTCAAACCCACAAACTGTGTCTTTGGAATTTTTCTCCATATGCTGGCATGTGTGGACTCATTTGCATTCTGGGTTCTGACTCGGGAGCACCTCTGGAGAAGGACAGGGTCTGTCAACTTCTTGAAGAGGGGGACAACCTGATCTCCAACTTCTGATGGAAGTGGATCATCATGCTCCATCTTCTTTCTTTCCTCCTCTGGATCTGTTCCATTCCTTTGGGCGATCTTGAAGTAGCACCATGAGTCGTGGCAGCGAGAATGGTGTTGGGAGCCCTCTGCTGAAATGCTGTGGAACAGGATGGCCCATGTGTCATCTTGCATTTTCTGAATGTTGCCAGGGTTGTTGATGATGGCATTCCTGTAGTAGCCTTCCCATCTCAGCATTCTTGGCTTGGACAGTCTGCCTCTCCCCTTCATCTGCACACCGAGGGATTTCTGCTCTGCAGCAAGCCTCTCAAGCCCAGCATACATGCGCTTGGCCACATGGTTGATGCATTCTTCCTTGATAATAGGGAATTCTTCCCCATATGGATTCAAGGCTTGCAGGCTTGCAAATGTCTTGCTGTCTCCATCTGACACCATGGTGGTGTAGCGGAATCCATGGGATAGTGATCGGCTCCAGAGCAGCTTGGCTATCTCAGGCTCCATGGCAGGAGATGATCCACCCCAAGATTTGTCACACACTGAGGCATGCATATCATGCCACAGTGCCAACTCCTCACCCTCTAACTTTTTTCCTGTGAGTTCACACTCAGCACAATATTTGCTCAGGATGGCATAGTCAATGATCAGCCCTGTTTCCACCTCTATGATGCAACCCACCCCATAGTTGCTTGTGTAGCCACGCTTGTGCCATGATCCATCATATGACACAGCAATGTTCAGGACATCTTTGTCTTCATTGGAAGAGTCAGCAGTAACTTGGGTCTCTCTTGACTGCCTGTCGAGCTTGCTCTAAGGTGGTCTGCAGAGTTCCTTCCATTACACTTCTTCTGATCACTTGCGAATGGTCTTGAAAAGTTTTATGGTGCAATCCACCTTGCACATTGAGAATGGAGCAAACTTTCTGCAACCCCTGAGCTCCCACAGCTACCTCTTTCATTGCAAGGACTGCTCGCCTATTCACCTCAAAAGGCATTCTGCTTCTGTTTGTCTCCTTGCCATCACTAATCTGCTCACTGCTGTGGACTTTGTTGGAGTAATGACAAGCACTGCATGTCACTGCAGTCAGCACTGACAAGCCAACCGACTTCTCAAAGCTCACACTCAGTGATGCTTTTCTGCACACGGGACAAAGCAGAGGCTGAACAAGTCTATTGAGGCAAGAAAGCTGCGCAAAACAAAACACATTGTTGTTGCCCGAGTGGGGACTGTCTCGTTCAGTCAAGCAATTGACAGACTGCGAAGAGCCAGAGAAGTAGGACAGTTTTCTAGCTGACGTGCTCACTGATGAAGTCTGTGGTGTCTGATGGGCATTTGAAGTTTGATGGGTGGCTGATGTCGAAGCCTGAGGAGCAGATGATGTAGTTGATGGTGTCGCACGAAGTGTAGTGCTGGGTGTTGATGATCCAGAATCAGCTGCTGCAGATGAATCTACGTCATCGGTGTTTTCGGCTTGCAATGCTTTCTTTCGACCACGAGTTTCATTCGACCGCCGTCTGGAGCCTTTGAATGCATGTACAGTATTCCACCGCACCTTCGGCATGTTCACATTTTCTATCCGACCTGATGAAAGCTTGAGAAGAGCAAAATACTCGAACTGACTGTACGGCACACAGAATAGACGCTCCCGGCACCACGAGTTTCGACCACTACCACGAGTTTCGTTCAGTCACGTCCTGGAGCCGATGATTGTACTGCACGTATGCCTGCTACCCCATCCTTGGCATATTCACATGTATTATTGATAAACTGACTGCTTGAAAAGAGCTACGACTGCTTGATAAGAGCGACAAATTGACTGAGAGATGCACGGAGCGAGCAGACGGCAAGGCGCGAAATAGGCGGTCACGTGACCAAATCCAACCAATCACAGATGGGGATTCTGTCAGAAAACCAAGACGCGGTTGATGATTGGTTAGACACGCCAGATGAGTGCCTCATGAATATTGATCGGCAGAGCTGCCTGTCTTCCATATTTGGAACACAATTGCGTCAGCCTGGAAGCCGCGAGATCTCGCTTTCGAACGATATCTTACATGCTGTAAACAAAAATGGCGGCGAGCGGACAGCGTGCGGTGAAACACGGCAATTTTTCACAGAAAACGACACAATTTTCAGCTGCAACGGAGTAAATTCTTGAAGGGTGGGTGTGCAAAAGTCTGTTTTATAGTGGTTTTTTATAAGTTTCTAAGCTATCTCAGGGGTCTCAATGTGAAAAGCAGTGTTCATATGAGCTGACGATACCAAAATCTCAAAGTAGCCAAAAATTAATATTTTAACGGTTTTGTCGACCCGCGGCTACCCGTAACTCCTTCAAGACGCAGTATTTCTAGTGCGTCTAACCCCTGAAATCGCAGCAAATTTGGGTATATTTTGAAAAATTCTAGTAAAATAAGTAATACAGCTACAAATATAATTTTGGTACTGCTGTAAAGATTTTTTTCTTGCCAATATAGTCTTATACTGCACTATGTAAAGCAAAAAAACCTCTCTATGTGGTATAAAAATTGCAACCACAATAATGGAAGAAAACGGGTTTTTCACCCACAGCTCTTTCTTGGATTGCCCACTTTTTATATCTTGAATGAAAGCTGTTAAAAAAAGTGAATGTCAAGGAAGGACACAACACTGGTGAATTTTTGTTAAGATTTTATTTACAGAACTTTAGCTACAGTAAGTTTTAGGCATGCAAGGAATGAAGGATTATAGAATATTGTAGTTATCATTATATCAATGTTCATGCAAAAAAGGTTGAAAGATCCATCAAAATACACACAGAAAGCAAGCACACTGACATAGTCCTTTTGGGTGTGGTACTTGAAGCATGGGATGGGTGGAGACAGAGTGGCTTTCCACACTCACTACACTGGAGCTGAGTTAGTTATCAATGATCATGCAAAAGAGGTTCCATTAAAATAGACACAGAAAGCAAGCTTAGCTGGCACAGTCCTCTTGGGTGTGGATGTTTTGAGAAGAAATTGTACAAATCCTGGAAAAGGTTGTTGTAAGTTGCATTAGAGGGGGAGTTGTAAATGAGGCGGCAGATAGAGAAGAAATACTGTCCACCAGCTGCATTCCAGTCTTAAATGTGGGAGCTGTAAATGAGGTCAAATTTCAGGGGTTCCACTGTATTTGAATTATGCAGAGCTGCCAAGTGCTACGATTTAGGCGTAGCATGCTACAATTTTGACATGCTTGCTACGATACTACGATCGTCAGGGAAAAACTACGATTTTTCAAAGCCTCGAACTGAACTTTTGACCGTCATGTAGAACCCCCCCCCCACCCACCCACCTCCCCCCACCCCCCCCCCACCCCACCCCACCCTGTCCGCTTGACGCCGGTGGTTCAACGCTCAGCGTCCAACTGAACTATTGACCGTCACGTAGAAACCCCCCACCCCCACCCCCCGCTTCACTCCGGCGGTTCAGTACTCTGTCTTGGCAGCCCCCCCCCCCCCCCCCCCGCTTTTCACGCCGGCGGTTCAGCGCTCAGTGTTTTGACATGCCCCCCCCGGCTTCACGGCAGCGGTTCAGTGCTTCGCGCCTGCGCAAACATCGCCATTTTACTTCTTGTGCGTGTGTGCTACGCCTATTTCTTAAATGCTACCCCAAAAAGCTCTGGATGCTACTCTTTGGCATGATGGTGGGTTGGCAGCTCTGATTATGGTGTTTATCTTTCAGCTGCAGCACCAGCTGCACCAAGCTACAGTGGAGGAGGCTACAACCAGAGCTATGGCCAGACCACAGACAGCTCCAGTTACGGCCAGCAGCCCTCCACCTACTCCCAGTCAGGTAAGGCACCAGCCCCAAGAGCTGTGGGCAGGTTGAACCATCAATCCATTTCATGCTTGTAGACTGCTTCTTTTTAGTGTCATTAAAATGTTGCAGCTGCCTAGACATTCTGTAGAAAGGATGGGAGTTGAGAAAATGGTTACAAAAAACAACGGGAGGATTGAGCTGCCAATGTGTAATGCTGGTTATTTGGAGCCGGTTGACTGCATGGCTCTGAGAAGAGAACATAGAATCTTATGGGGCTAAACTTATCTGGATTCTTTACCACAAGAGCTTCCAATGTGAAGTTAAAAGCGTCCATGACTATTTAGTGATGCTAAAGTAATTATCTCATGGTGTTTTTGCTTTTGATATTTTGTATGACTCCCTAAGAAGAGAAGACCTTATTAGGATGTTTGTGAATTGGCGCTTCATGTATTTTATTCTTTTTGTGTCGTAAGTTTGTAATGATTCTTCATGAAAAGATGTCTGTAAAGTGGCATTTTTTCTTAGTCTAAGGATGTGTTGAGGATGGCCTCAAACCTAGTCTTATTCTGTTGTAAGGTGACATACATGTGGCATTGGGAAACTTCTATCTTTGCCACAGAGTATGTGCAGTTGTTGACAATCCTTGCTATTACAAGCTTGCTTGACCATGAGTGTGTTAAATCAAGGGGTGCCTTTTACTCCAGAACAAATGGTGAATGTGCATTGATACAGCTACACTGGAAAATGTCATTGTGAATTGTACAGTATTCACCAGTTCATGTTATGAAAGACGAAATTTTTATTTGCTTTATTCTTAGCAGCCAGAATTTATCACTTGAGACTTGAGACACTACACACTGGGAGACAAGCCTCAACATCGGCTGAAGCGCTTTGAGTCTCACTGAGTGGGAGTATCGCGCGGTAAAAGAGTGATTTATAATAATAATAATAATCAAGAGAAACAATATTTAGTCATGATTGCTTAATTTTTGACTCACATGCGAAGCAAAAGTGAGTCTATGTACTGAGCCGTGTCGTCCGTCCGGGCGGGCGTCCGTCCGTCCGTAAAAAACTTAAACGTTGGATTTTTCTCGGAGACTATTAAGTCTATCAACACCAAATGTGGCATGATGGTGTATGATGACAAGGCCTCAAAAAACATACACAGTGACTTGACCTTGCTTCAAGGTCAAGGTCACAGGAGTCATAAATGTGGTCTCAAAAACAGTAATTTTTCACATTTTCCCAATTTTCTCCCACGTTATTGAGAATGGCGACCTTAGCTACAAGTGATATATAGGTCAAAGCAAGCCCTATCTTTTGATACCAGTTTGGTTGACCTTGCTTCAAGGTCAAGGTCACAGGAGCTCTTCAAAGTTGGATTGTATACATATTTTGAAGTGACCTTGACCCTGAACTATGGAAGATAACTGTTTCAAACTTAATAATTATGTGGGGCACATGTTATACTTTCATCATGAGACACATTTGGTCACATATCATTAAGGTCAAGGTCACTTTGACCCTTATAAAATGTGACCAAAATGGGGTAGTGAACCACTAAAAGTGACTATATCTCATGGTAGAAAGTGCCAATAAGCACCATTGTGCTTCCTATGTCTTGAATTAACAGCTTTGTCTTGGATGACCTTGCATGACCTTGGATGACCTTGACCTTGGGTCAAGGTCACATGTATTTTGGTAGGAAAAATGTGTAAAGCATTTCTTTGTGTATGATGTCATTGGTAGGTTTAGTTGTTTGACCTTGGCCTTGAAGGTCACCCGAAGGTCAAGGTCATATAAAGGTCAAGGTCAAGCATGTGAGTCGTATAGGCTTTGCCCTTCTTGTTAGAAAGTAATCTTTGTAGATGATAGACTTTCAGAAACTTGAACTGGTGACTACTACATTGGAGTTGTATGTCAATGAGAAAACAGCAAAGTGGTGATGGGCTGTGTGGGAGAAATCTCCAACAGTGTGAGGAGGTGCCACTGCAGACGTAGATGTAGGGAGATGTCTGTGGTTAATGTGGAGATGTTGGTGGTTTTAGGTGCGGGAGGGAGCCAGGGCTATGGTAGTGGGTATGGGCAAACCTCAGGCCCCCCTCCATATGGGCAGCAACCTCCTCCAGCCTCAGGTAGGTGTATTCTTCCCTTTCTTTCATGGAAAAGGACGTCCCCACCCACCCCTGGAGATGCGGACCCCCCTCCTCTCCCAGTATGGATGGATTCCTTATCTGTGTTGTAGTGTGCCTTGCTGTGTTCACATGTTGATTGCAAGCTGAAGGAGAGTGGCCTCACGACTGGTGTGGGGTGGGTTGTTGTGTGGTACAGACCTGCCTACCGTTACGGATTTTTCTGGATTTTTACAGATTTTAGACCTCAAATACGGAAATACGCAGAGGCATAAAAAATATGGATTTTGACACCATATGCGAAATTTTTTGTGTGTTTTGGTAATAAAGCATTTGGATAACGAAGCGCTGAGAACATGTGTAACGGAGTACTGGCCCTTGTTTGTTTTTATTTTGCCGTGGACGAATGGACGAAATGTGGGCTGCAGTTGGGAAGACGGAGCCCTACAGAGCTGTCTGCTGTGATGGGTGGGACTTTGACAATCCCCCATTCAATCGCTCATTGTGAGCAAGTGTTTTCCTGCATAAGGAAGAACCGCACAGATCAGCGATCCAGTTTAGTTGACAGTACACTTGAGAGTTTGCTGATCCTCAAGTCCAAACCTGATGCTACAGTGTACACCAGCGAAGAACTAGACTGACTCAAGAGCTGCTATAACCAGCAGCTGAAAGAAAGCAGTGCTGGGTGACCGGGGCTCACACCAGCTGCCCTCGGTGTAGCAGGTTAGCGGCTGAAAGCTACGCAGTGAGTTGCATTTTCTTTTCTGAGGTGAATGTTTAGTTCTGGTAGTCGTCAGTTATTTTCAGTTATTTCAAAATGCAGTGAATATGTACAATGGTCAATTCCCTACTTACGTTGATACGATGAGTATGTGAAAAATATGAATTTTGGTCCCGGAATATGGATCATACCACATTTTGCCAGTCAGAATGCGGAAACTGAAAACCTGGGGTAGGCATGTCTGTGTGGTATAGCCTTGGCATTAGGTATTGATTTACTGTACAGGAACATAGTGCAGCGTTTCTACGCTCCTGGAATTTCCTTGAAAGTGCTTGAATTCTGAGATTGTGTTTTCAAGTTCTTGACTACCCTTGATTTCTAATAAAAACTGTAATATCCTTGAAAAGTGCTTGAAAATCAGATTGGGATTGTTCTGTTTGTATTCTGAAAGAATGTAAATGAAATTATTTTTGTTGTATTTATTTATTTATTATGTTTTAATCGTATCCGACCTGAAGATCCATGCTGTGAGAGAGGCTGGAGGAGTTATGAAAGTCCCCATAAGCAGAGCTGCTTCTGTCAGCCTCGTATGCATGGGCAAAGGCTGGCAACAAAAGAAAGAGGCTAGAAGAAAGTGAGGCAGATCTGAAGACAAAGAGGAAGAGACTTGAGGGCAAAGCAGAGTAGCTCCTCAAGCAAGCTGACAAGACAGCTGAAGATGCCGAAGCCAAGGGGGCTGTCAGACTGATAGCTCAGTCTAATGCTCCAAGAGCAAAAGCCAAATCAAAGCATTCTGAAATAAAAAATGTTGACAAAGCAATTGAGGCAGAGATGCAGAAAATCAAAGAAGCTCAGTGACTCACTTCAATGTGATTGTACATTTGTAGGTGTTGCATTGTGTGGAGTTTACATCTTTCCTGTGACTTAGAGGCGTGCTGCAGGAAACAAACATCAGATTTGAATACCAGAATATTTTGCCTGACTGAACAGTGTAAGCAGAAAAAACCTTTTGGGATAATGATTTTTGATGTAACTTTTTCTTCCGCCACTGCCTTGAATTTTATAAAGTGGTGCTTGAAAAGTCCTGGAAAAGTCCTTGGAATTTGTATGAAATTGTGAGTATGAACCCTGTAGTGGGTAGCATTTGTTAGTTGCAATTTCTATATAGGTGTGGTTTTCATCTACTGGCAGCTTTGGTAAAGAATTGCAGAAGTGATCTAAATAGTGTGGGATGTTGAATTCAGGAGAGTTTAGTAATGGAAATGTTAAATTTTTGGGCATTTGTTTGCCTCAACTTTGTGAAGATGGAGTGCAGACTGACTTTATTAATACTTGTTTGGATCTCTACTGAGGAATAGACCTTGAAATGTTTTTGGATTTTTGAGCAGTAATATCAATGCATCTTTTTCATGCTCATGCTGGATATGCTTTGTTGTAAATGTATGCGAAGTTGTGGATTCTTTCAGTGCAAACAGGTGAGAGATAAGATAGTTATGAAGTCTTGCAACGCTAACAGGTGAAGGTAAAATATTAGTTATAAAGTCTTGCAATGCAAACAGGTGAGGGTGAAAGATTGTAGTGTAGCTATTTGAAGTATGATATTTTTCATTTTGAGACATCTGGCCAAGAAGTTTTGAGAATGGTTGTCTGCCATAATTAAATGATGTGTTCAAAATACTTTCAGTAAGAGTTCTTTGGGTGGTTTGGAAGAGTTAGGTTCAGAACTGTAAATGTGTGACATGGATGTGAAGAACATACTTTTTAAAAAACCCTTTTACCACCGGATGTCCCGGAGCGTCCTGCAAAAAAAGGCTTTTCTTCACCGTGGAAGCCCGGCTAGGTCCCGCATGACACTACACTTATCATTGGGAGTTACCATGTTTTCCATGGTAACTAATCTCGCGAGAATTTGAGCATTAGCTCCACAGTGAATTTGCTATCCTGTACCATATTGATTGTTAATTTCTGGCAATCAAGTGAATTTTTCTGAATTTGGGAAACATCCCGATGTCGGACAAGCCCCAGCCAGCCTTGCGCATTGTTTTTTGCGAAGATAGCGATGCAGAAAGCATTGAATTACTGCTGTTTGACCCAGAATAGGACAATGAGAGTGACCTAGATCCAGAGATTCTGACCAGCAAAATCAACAGCGATCAGAAATGGACCCACAATCTGATTGATCACACAAGAGAAGTTTGAGGAGGAAGTGGGCGTGCTTCACAACCTGCTTGTTGGTGTGTCAGCCTCTGATTTTCTTGAATTATTTCTAGGCGATTCATTTTTCACACATGTTGCGGAGCAGAATGAACTTGTATGTTGTTTAAAATCAGGCGGAAGAGAGTGTGAGGACCGAGTGTGGCAAGTCACCACTGCCAAAGAAATCAAACTCTTCTTCATAATCAAAAAATGTTTTTATTAAATTTGTCTCTATTTTGTTTTGATTTTGTCCTCTATGATCTTCCCTTGAGAGGTACTGTGGCTGTTGTCTAGATAAGATGTCACAATAATGGCTATGGGAAGGGAACTGAGGGTTGAGGGAATGCATCTTTTCAGAGATTCTTAGCTACTGTGTATTTTTTTGGTCGATTATTTGAGCCTCAAAGGAGAGATGAGCATCTCTTATGTAAGAGAAATATGTTATCAAAAGGAAGATATAAAACATTTTTGTGGAAAAAAAGTTGGTTTTAAAAACTGATTTTTATTTAAAGGAACCATTAAAATTTACATGGTTGCCTCCATTTTGTGGGGTTTAGTTAGGTTTTTTGCCCAAAGTACCGGTGGTAAAGAAAGTTAACGGAAGTGTTGCTTTCCCCGAAAATGGGTTGTATGCACCTATTCTAGGGCTGCATTCAAGCAGGCTTGGGTGTTGATTGGATTTGTTATGAATGTTACTTGATTATTTTTTTCTTCTGTTTCAAGACATGCTTATTATGTAGCCCTTATTTAGACTGGTTTTTCAAGTCCTGCAGTTCACCAGATATGTACATGCTTTGCTTTGAATGTCTACAAGCTCTTTTAATTGGTCCAGGCACCATTTTGTGATTAATGGAGACGTGTGTATGCTCAGACCTGATGTGATTTTTGTTTTTCCCCCACATGAGCGACTTTGTGTGAAGGTGCTCATGCTTTTTAGGTAGATTATAAGGCTGGGTTAATTCCATGTCTGATGTCCTATGCTACCAATCATGGCCCCTTGCTGCCATTCCCATGCCACCCTAGCTGATGGCGAAGCCACAGCTACTCCTCCATTTCGCTTTTAGGAAAAAAACACATGCCTGTTGTTCCTCACATGATCACTATGATTAGAACTAGCAGTGTGAAGTATGAAAGTCAAAGTATTCCATACCCTGATGAGCAGCAAGGGCTAATATGGGAATGGTGGCAAAGGAAGAGTATTACGGGAAGAACTACCATTTAAGACTGAAGACATCCAAATGCCTGAAGTCAGATGTTAGTGATGGAAGAGTTTTTGTACTAGCAGTATTTTCAATCTGATGTTTCGATTTACTCTTTGTGACCTAGAATTTACTTCTGTAATAGGTGGGTGCATTGTGGAAAAAGCTGGTAATATACAGGCTGAAATGATGACAGCTTTTAAAATTGTCAGCTTTGACATTCGCCCAGCAAATGTTCTCTTGTCAATTGAGCCCTATGAAAGCAATTTTGAACAGGAACTATTAGCCTGAGTGAATTGGAATTGTTTAGACCAAAGTTACATATTCGTACGATGCATGTGTCGATACAGACAAGAAGAGCTTTTAATGTGAGCAATCCACAGGTGTTGAGCAGAGTGCCAGGCAAGATGCAGGCCTGATGTGGAGACTTACGGGGATTGTATGGTGTGTTGCCAGGCTACGGAAGCCAGGGTCCTCCTCCAGCCGGTCCTGGGGGATATGGCCAGCAGAGTGGTGGGGGTGGAAGTGGTGGCTATGGCAGTCAGTCCAGTTATGGCTCCCAGTCAGGATACGGTGGGGGCCAGGGAGGCTATGGAGGGTCTTCTTCATCATCCTATGGAAGCGGAGGCTATGGAGGCAGACCCTCTGGACCCCAAGGTAAACTACCAGGAGGATTTCAGTTCATCACAAGATGGACCAAGGTGTTCTATGGTTATAAAGAAAGATTAAAAAGTGTTTTTGGTGCTTCAAATGTCAGAAATGTTGGCATGTACAGAGGCTTGTTTTGGCTGGAGTTTGTTTGGTTTCTTAATGTCACTAATCAGCCCTTCTGCTTATTGGTTCACCTTTCTGTTGACCAGATTGGTGAAGGTTACTTGGGCAGTTAATAAAATTAGCATGATTTCATGGGAGTTTTGTGTCGAACAAGATTATGTTGAAAAGACTCTCCTGCTTAGTATCGTTAGTGTCATTACTAAAAGGAGTGGGTGTATCATTTACTGCTGCCAGATGCAACACTGTTTTTGTTCTTGAGTGGTGCTGACGACTCTGCTTGGCTTTCTGCTTGCAGCAGTGGCGCCTGGAAGCTGATGGCAGCTTTCTGTCACTCTTTCTTGACTGCCATTTCAAAAAACTCTTCTCTCCATTGCAGGTGGCAGTGGTGATGGAGGCTATAGGTAAGTCTGTCCTCCCCTTTTATAAGCATTACTGTGCATCTTGGGTCAGGGAGCCTAAAGTGTATAAGAGAACTACAGAGTGACTAAAATGCACATGACAGCTGAAGTTTATCGCAAGTAGGGGGGATGTGTGTGTACGGTCTATCACAATGGTAAATGGTGTGTTCCAAGACACAGGGAGAGAAAGCACACAAGATCCACAATCACTGTGCATGCAATTGGTAAAGTATCAATTCCAAGGTTGCCTATGATAATTGGATTTGTGGTTACAAGAGAGACAACAAAGAAAAAACATGGTTATAAGCTGTTGGTATGTCAGTAATTGGGATATGCACTGTTGACATGGTGTTCATAAAAGCAGCTTTGAGGTGTTGAGGTTTTGCTCCATTAGAATAGGTAATGTTTTTGAATACACTGGCATTATTGATCCTGCCTAACTTCATGTTTGTCTCCCTAACAGGTTAATTTGATTTGAGCTGCAGTAAGCCATGGTATTGCTACAAATCTATGGGTCAAAATACGATTTTTATGGTCTCACTGGACAGCACTATTGAAGCTTGGTCAAAGTAGTTCTACTTAAATACAATGGGTCCTCAGAAGCAGTGACATCTGGTGTGTGCCTTAGTGTTTGAAAAAGTCAAAACAGGTTGGTTGTGTGTGATACTTTATACAGAGGCTCTATGAAATAGTAGCATTGATAGCACTGGCAGCTTACTTGAGAGCTTCTCTGGTCATCCCATGGGTCAAGAATATATTCTACAGTACAAAATGATAGGGTCAGACATGTTTGAAGTAATGATTATGATTATACTTAATTTGAAAAATGTATTATTTCTGAAGTGGGGATCAACATGGCACATAGCAGTTTGTGGTCATAATCCAAGAAGGTTACCATTCAAAGAGGGAGGCCATTTTCTTCCTGCTTTTACAACTGAGTGGTTGGAGTGTACTTCCCTGTGGGAAGCTGCAAGTTATTGGTACAGCCATTTAAAAAGTGCTTGGTCATAGTAAGGGTGAAATTTGATTTTGAACATTGATTTCAATGCCCCTAAATTAAAGTTAACTATGATTAGCCTTTCAAGAGTTAAGTGGCCTTAAGCAAAGTCTATGTTTTGAAATGGCTTGTCAGTTAAGTGCATGAAAAATAAAAAAGTTAATCCAAAATATTCAAAGAAAGGGGGACATTGAAGTCTGTGGATAGTGGATCATTGCCAATGGTGGTATGTTTCTAATTTGGAGTGAGTGTACAATGGTCTCACATACCAACAATTACAAAAGAGGTGAATCAAATGGATGTCAATATGTGTTGCTGTGTTATTCACAACGTGTGAATTTGCACAGTAAGTTGTGGAACCCAGTGTGTGATGGTCTAAAACTGGGTGTGTATAAAGGTCAAAACAGTGTCGGAAAGGTTGTACGGAGTAGTCTTGAACAGAGCTTCTTAGGTTGTATCTGTCCAGTGAGCACCTATTCATAAAGGGTTTATTCAGTCACTACTGGGGGAAATGCAAACAAGGAACCAATTAAACTTCAATCCTGGTGACAGCATTGTGAGTTGGTTGTGTGGTTCATTGAAAACAAAACTGTGGCTCTGATTGTCATGTACTTGTTTTGTGCTGTAATTCATGGTAGTTTCTTTGGGAAAGTAAATCACTTCTGGCGTGGATGTGGTTTTCTTGGAAGTAATCATAACCTGTGGTTAACTAGGCAGATGAGCTGGAGGTGAATAAAATCACCAGAGGATGTACCAAGTTCAGGCTACTATGAAATGGTCGCCTGCTTATGAGCGGATACGTCAGGTAGTGTGTGTTTGAGAGTCCGGTAGAAATGCATGCATGAGATGTTATTTGTTACTCCAAGTCAATCCTACTAGGCATTGAGAGTTTTTGCAGGATATATCTCTGATCAGTCATGGTCATGAATGAGCATAAATCTTTTGCATACCCTCAGTGTAATGTCAAAAGAGCCAACTGGTTGCATTTAATTGCTTGAGAAATATGATGTTCCTAGCATTGGAATTCTGAGAATGTGGTAGACTTTTCAGGAGGCGTGAACAACATTGATACAGGATGAACATTAACATAATTCTGCATGGAGTTGAAAGAATTAACAAAGTAACTGTAGTTAACATTGGTTGTGTAGTTTTTAAGATTACATTCACAGCATCATTAGAAAAATATTTCTTGTTCGCTGTTATCTGGCTGTTTTCATTGCTAGAGTGTTTAAGGGGGGAAACAGTAGAAAAGTTTCAGGGATTTGTGGGTATTATAAGCTTTTTCTGTGCATGGTATTTGGTTTGTCATGACTAATCAGAGCCACATGTGTGTTGAAACTTGGATGGGGGAAAAAGCAAGTTGGGTGTATTCAAATCGCCCTCTTCTTGGGACCAGTGGACATTGCAGCTGTGTTGTGTGTAGTGCCCACCTACCATTGAACTGAAGAAAACCAACACTTGTCGATCAAATGTATTGCAGTGGAGGCCGCGGTGGTTACAACAAAGGGTATAGTAGTGGTAAGTGGACTGACTCCAGGGCACATGCAAACTCCATGTTTGTCCCTCTGGGTCTTTCATCCTTCTTGTCTAGCCATGTGGTACATGCGTATTTATCCATGTGTGTCTGTGTGGGTTGGGGGTCTTCCTGCCCTCCTTAATGCATGCAGAGAGCCGAGCAAGCCAACCTCATGACCATTGTATACGAAAAGCGTCTTTATGAAGATGGGCCTTGGTTTTTCAAGTTGTGATATTTTAAAGTGATAGTAAGATGAAATTTTGTACTGAGAATTCCTTTGTGTTTGATAATGAGAGAAGTCCATTTGCTGGTGCTGAACTTGGGGCCATGAGATCGGAATGCTCGGTTAATATGTATGCAAGGAGTGCACTGGTGTAGAGTAATTTTACATGAACTCATTGAAGACCAAGCATTTTATGCAGTGGAAACTTAAAAAGCACTTGTCAAGAACATTTTCTGGGGAAAAGAAGGGTTTGTGAATATATTGAAATACTTGGAAGCTTCGGAGGTACATTTTCAACTTCAGCACCAAGATTGAAGTAATGGTGGGCTTAAAAATCAATGTTGTCTTCATTGAGTTAATCATGTATATGATAGGATCATTGCTTTGTGTGACTTTAATATTAAACCCAACCCATTCAAACAGATGATAGGTCCATGGAGACAGATACGTGGACATAGAGAAAAAAAGAGAAAAGGGTGGAAAAAAAACCCTTGAGTTCACCATTGCCAAACATTGTACTTTTTGCTTTGTTGCTGTTAATAGCTGTGAATTCGCTTTCAAAAAGTCAATACAAAGTAACAAGAGAAAGCCAACAATTTGATTTGGTGTTTCATGTGATTAAGATGGCATGAAGCAGCTGCACAAGAGAGGGGGGAAATTTCAAGTAAATATGGATTTATGAAGAAAAGGCTGCTTGGTTCCTTAAAATGTGTTGTTGTCCTTGCAGTATGTATTGGGAGCACCTTTGAAACATTTATCAGTAAAATGGATTAAGGTGTTCAAGGTAATCAAATGCCACGTGAGCCATCGGACCTGTGACAAACAAGAGTTGTCACTCTGGCTTGGGCAAGGGAAAGTGATGTGAACCCCAATCAAAGATGCCGAAGGGATTTTGCAGTGCCTTTGTGCGCAGGAAGAATGGAGTGCTCCTGATCTAGAATTGTTCTATACATGCTGGAATGATTAGTTTTGTATTGTGCTGGGATGATGAATTGAAGTTGTGCTGTGGAGTGGAATCGGCACAGCAGGTGTTACTGTTGCCAAACCTGGCTTGGTGCAGTTGATGCTGTTTTGAAGATAAAGGTGTATAATGGAATAATGCCATGACAGTGGTACCACCAAGCTGGATTAACCAACAAGAAATGAACTGGGTTAACCCTTTAGACACTATGACGGTATACACGAAAGGGTCCTGAAAACCTGAGCCTTTTTCAGAAAAACTGAAGTCGGGTACGTTTACAAAATTTTTATTAACTCCACTTGTAACAATCACAGAGACACAAAATAAGCATTGTCTTAAAGCTGACATCCATTGCTACAAGCTCATGCAATCAAATACAACACACTGCAAGGCAAAATTTTGGAATGATTTTTTTAATTTAGAAAATAGTGTAAAAACGGACACATTCACCTTGATTTTCAGTTCAAAATTATGGTTTTTAGAAAGAAAACATCCCAAATAAGCTCAAAACAGACTCTTAATGGATAATTTACTCATTTAGCCATCTGCTGAAACAAAATGCATAGTTCTAATTCAATTTGTTCATGAGATACAGCAAATATGATACATGACATGAAATCGCAAACATTATTTGTTTTTTTTACATGATCACAAAGTAATTTTCACCATGCCTTTTTTCACTCAGATAAAGGTAAACATAAAGCACATGCATGTCATGACAGATAATATAAAGGGAAAAGGTGTAAAACATGCATTTGCAAGTGATAAAGTCTTTCAAAAATAGGCATGCATTAGCAAGTGATAAAGTCTTTCAAAAATCAAGATTTTTTTACATCATTACCTCAGTATCTCAAGTATGTACATGCATTCACGATTCCTCCTCCAACATCTCTCGGATCCTCTGGTCCTGTTCAAGCGGATCTTCTGGCGCATCATCGTCAAAATCAGAATCATAATAAGCATCAGTGTCACTGCCTTCGCTCTCATCCGATGCGGAGTCGGCCATGACACGAAAAAAGTCAGACCGCCAGTCGAAATCTGGACAAAAATCGCCACAACACAGCTAAAACTTGTCCGATTTCGATCAAACTTGCACAAGCGTAGTGCGCTTCTCTCTGCTTCCCAGCAGGCATTGCGATTAGTCGGCCACTTCTGTTGCTATTTTTAGATCTTGACGTAAACAAGGCGAGGGCACGATGACCCGCTTATGTCGCTCCCGAAGCGAAGGGGGAATGCAACGTGCGCGTTCCATCCTATGCGAATGGGTTAAATGCCTGGTTGAAACTGGAAAAGCAAATGCTACTGCCGAAGCTTTGTTGGTTTATTACTGGTCATGTACTGTGAAGACCTCAGGGTTACCTGCCTGAAGTGTACCACAAGAGCTGTCACTGCTGCCAAAGCTTGTGACACCACAATCAGGAAAGGAGGTCTGGACTAGTGGTGGAATGAGGGAATGACACATGGCATGTGCCAAGGTGAATGCTGCAGTTGGGTTTTTACATTAAAGAATATGGTGGAGGCTGAAACATTCAATACATTGGCTGGTCATCATAGAGTGCATGCAGTGAGACAAATGGTGGCAAGTCTTGGGTGACACGAGTTGATGATTCAAAACGAAGAGGCAGATGGGTATGCACTTGGATCCTAAAACAACTGGCTGCTTTGTTGATCACAGAAGCACAAGAAGGATTTTGAATGTTGCCTGTACTGCAAAAGCAAGACAAATTAGACAAATGAAAGTGGTAAGTGCTGTTGTGTGCACCTGGTGAAAAAATGAAAGCTGTTAAGCTGCTGTTCTGAATCAATGTGGGTCTGTCTATCTGTTTATTTTTAAAGGAGATGAGTCATAAAAGCTTCCAACAGTTGGGTGTAACTTGACCTTTGGTGTTTGTTCTGAAGTAGAAAAGAGTTTGATTTGTACACTGATTGGTTGAAATGGAGAACAAACGGTGTGTTGAATGTCAGGGGTGGATAAATTGAAAACTGTGTTGTGTGTACTTGTTGCAGGCATTGCTACTGCTTCGTGTTGATGTGTATGATTTCCTGCCAACAAGGTTAAACAACTCTAGAATAATAATAGTAGACATTCAGACTGGAAAACAACTTAGTATGTGTGTATCTACAATTATCTGGGTTATGGATGGGGACCTAAACTTGTATAGATGAGATTAATTCCTTGTCTATATTCTGTAAAGCATTATTGAACCACCCTTGATGAATCAATTGTTGGAAAGGATTGCTTGCATCTATGCCCTGTGGGCACATGATGGAGCATTGTTTTATGACTGGATGGGCTCACTATTTTGCCAATGAGTTGAGGTTACTGGCAACGCCTCAACCAAGAGGACAGTAACTGTCTCTCATTGGTGATGAAAGGTGATGGAAAGATGGTTATTGATTTGATCTGTGCCTACCAATGTATGGGATGTCATGAAACAGAATCACTGGGTAAAAAATGTTTCACATGATGTGGAATTAAAAATAAACTTTCAAGATGTACTGGAGATGCACCCAAGTGGACTATTTGGGTATGAATTGTGTATCATGAAACGTTGGTAAAAATCTGGTCCAGAGTGATATTGCTGCCATCAGTGAAAGTTACCATAGTATGTCATAAAATCTGAAGAACTGAAGTGAAATGACATGCTAAATGAGTGCCCCAATGAAACAACTGGCAAGCTGTATGAACATTTTGGTTCAGCCCTTGCCTAAATAGGGTATCAAACCTTTGATGTTTTTAAAGGTGTGTTGATACAGGGATTTTTAAAGGTGTGTTGATAGAGGGAGAAAAACAAACAAAAATACCCCAGACAAAAACTTCAGGGAAAATGCTCCTTGGCTTATTTTACTTACGTTACTTGGTGTTCCTCGACAAGGGTTATACTTCCATAATTCCATTGCAGAAAGTTTTCTAAGCAGAAATCATTTTTGCACACAATGTTCTAAATTATTTTGCACAATGTTCAATCAAATTATATCATTATCGTGGGAAATAAGCATACATGTTCCTCTCGTGAGTTAGTGGTATGCTGTTACAAATAAATTGTACTCACCGAATTGAAATGGACTGCCATGTCTGTCAAATGAGTGGGACAATTTACCCACATCTAAAATGTCAGAACATGCTGTTTCTCATTATGATTCTCAAACTTTCCTTTTGAAGTTATTTCCTTTTGGGTTCTGATTGAATGACTTGAAGGATGGTTTGAATACTGAAATCTTGCTTTTCAAACAGTAGATCTTGGAATGCACACTTTCACTAAATCTTAGATTTTCATCACAGGTGGTTTTCTTGAAAATATTTATTAGTCATCCAGTAAATAAGCTGGCCATTATTTGAGAAAAGAGAATTTTGAGTTTTGATTTAAAACTCCATCAAAATATTTGTATTTGAGGCTAAATTTGAAACTAAGGGAAAAAAATAAATCTATTCTCTGCAGAGTTTTGGCTCTGTATTTAAACTTATTTGTGGGAAGTCTTTAAGTTTAACACTGCATGGTCAATTTGGTGACATTGTGCATTGACATTTCATAATGAATTTTTAAATTTAACATTTAAGTATATGTAAATCTAAGACTCCTTAAGAGAAGTGCGCAATCAACTTAGCATCTCTGTTTATGTCAGTTGTGCTACAAAATGTCAGTTGTGCTACAATATTTGTATTATGTATTTGAAATCTCAGGCACAAAGTAATATCATTTTCTCCTGTTATTTCAGGTGGGGATAGATTTGGAGGAGGAGGTAAGATTATTCTTTCCTATCTCCCCTTTCTGAGTTGTTGGTGCTAGCTTGCATGGGAATGTTTTCATAATTAATAGCTTCAAATGGGTAAAAATAAAAAGTATGTGTGTGTGTGCATGCACATTTTGTGTGTGTGCCGGTATGTTTGCTTTCTTTCCAGTACATATTTGGGCAAGTGTACATGCACGTAGTTGCGATATTGGAAGCAAGTGTGGATGAGGAGCTGTTATATTTAGCTCTTTTGACCTTCAGGTGTGCTGTGGTGAAGTAACATCACAGAACTATGTTTAGCTCAGCAGAAGATGAAATTATTTTGCAGTGATTTCAGTGCACAGATAAGGATGAAATGTATTACCACTTGTAGTCATGACCATTTGTGGAGAGATCAGAGGCTGCTCTGCCAAATTAGTGCCATATATTTCATAATTTAGTGTGGGGGGAAACAACAGCCTACTCACTCGATGAAGATGGGGCACAGAGGCAGAGAGCTGCCTGGAAGAAAAAGACTTAAGAAAAATTTGTGATGATTTGGTGAGAGGAAAGCTGGCTCAGCATGGAAAACAAGTAGGTTTGAGAGTAAAGCTGCCGATTTGTGGGAGATTGGTCAAAACATGAGTGTGACGTTCTAGCAAATGGAAGGCCACTGTTTTGGATGAGCTCTGTAAGAGTAAGTGTGGGAACTTGATTAGAAGAATGCACTCTTTAGTATCATCAAGATTGCTAAGGACATGTTTTATGAGAGCACTGGATAGAAGTGCACTTGTGGAGATGCAGTGAGAAGGTTTGGTGTTCCTTGGTAGATGGATGCAAGTCTGTCCACATATAGGGAGAGAAAAGCATTTGTAAGAGAAGCGAGAGAAGGGTGGATGTGACTCTTGGACAAGTGTTCCCGTGGAGGAAAGCCAGACCCCAGGCTTACAGTTTGTTTCACTTTCCAGGCCCTGGTGGTACCCAGATGGAAATCCAGCAGGACACCATATTTGTGTCTGGAATGGGTGAGGAGGTGGTTGAGGATGCTCTGGTCCAGCATTTCGGCAGCATTGGTGTCATCAAGGTGAGAAAAACTGCAGTCATTAAACATATGCTATTGCTGTCCAGTTGCAGCTTTTGCTGTTTCATTGCATCGCATTGTGACTTTGTCTGTTAATAAAGACTTTTTCTCTGTTAAAATAATGGTTTTGTTTTGTCGGTGTTTGTGTATGTGTATCTTAATGATTTAGGTGGTTGGTAAGACATCAGAATTGATGAAACTATTGAATTTGTATGCAGTGAGTAAATGATATTCTATTGTACTGCATTCCTGTGATGGCTGGAGTTATATATTTGCTTTGGGCTCTTGCTTGAAGACAGTTTCTGCTGAGCATGCATGTTGTGCAATCAGTGGAGGACAGAAGCAATTCTTTGTCACAAGGGTGTTCTGGAGTATGGTAGATACATGAGTTGGTGCTCTGTGCTCATGGTTTCTTATACTGCATCACTGCATGTGCACACCCTTTGAGGCCACTGTACAAGAATGATCACTTTCTATGGCAGACTGACAAGCGCACTAGCAAGCCTAAGGTGTGGATCTACAAGGACAAGATCTCTGGCAAGCCCAAAGGGGAAGCCACCATCACCTTCGACGACCCTGCCACTGCCAAGGCAGCCATTGATTGGTTTGACTGTGAGTATGCCCAATTGATATGTGATCCATGTTAACTAGTTGTTTGAATGATGACTCATCCAGCTTATGTAGAAATTGAGCATTACAAACCAGATAACTGTTAATTTTGGCAAGCATACATAGATAAGCTTGTATGGGTTTGTTTTGCTGCTTGGGGAAATGCATGTAGGCAAAATTTAAAGATTTAACCCGGGTAGGTGCAATCATTTTGGCAGATAATGTGTCCCTGATGTCACTGCCATTTGTTAATTTACCTTACTGTAGATGGACCCAGAAATGCTGAGACAACAGCAATCTTGCTAATGAGGGAGCCTGCAGCATTTGCTGTATTACGTTCTGTAAAACTGTTTTTATCTCTCTCTCTCTCTCTCTCTCTCTCTCTCTCTCTCTCTCTCTCTCTCTCTCTCTCTCTCTCTCTCTCTCTCTCTCTCTCTCTCTCTCTCTCTCTCTCTCTCTCTCTCTCTCTCTCTCTCTCTCTCTCTCTCGTTTTATTTATATATATACACACATACATAAAAACTATCATCTACATCTGTGAGTAGAATGTGAAGCAAGTTTTTTTTAATACAATGAACTGGAAGGCCTGTGGTGAATCTAATCATGGTGAATGATGAACAGATATTGAGGTTTGCATCATTGTTTGAAATGCATGTTTCTTTACTTAGTAATGAAATAATTTTTTTTCTTTTGCAGCCAAGGAGTTCAACGGCAAAATCATCAAGGTGGAGCTTGCAAGGCGAAATGTCAACAGTGCCTTTGGCATGAGGGGGGCACGTGGTGGACGAGGAGGAGGAGGTGGAGGAGGTGGAGGAGGAGGAGGAGGTATGGCCTCTTTCTTGCTCCTTCTTTCCCTTCTATGTGTGTTGCATGGCAGAAGTGTTTCTGCTGTCTTGCTGCAATTACATTGTGCTGAAATTAAAAGGTGTCTGAGCAGATCAAAGTTGTATTACCTATTACTTATAGGATTTTTGCCAAACCTGGAGAAATGTGTAGTTGCAGTTGTCTTGATCGTGCTTCGTCTTTGTGTGTTGCTTTGTTTTTCTCACCTTATTTGTGAAAAGGAGGATTTGTCAGTTTTTATTACATTGAAATCTGTTATTGCTGCCTCTGTGGGTTTTTTGTTTGGTCTCCGGACCTTCTGGTTTTGTTATTGGATATTTTTGACTCACATGCGAAGCAAAAGTGAGTCTATGTACTGAGCCGTTTCGTCCGTCCGTCCGTCTGGGCGTCCGTCCGTCCGGGCGTAAAAAACTTAAACGTTGGATTTTTCTCGGAGACTATTAAGTCTATCAACACCAAATGTGGCATGATGGTGTATGATGACAAGGCCTCAAAAAACATACATAGTGACTTGACCTTGCTTCAAGGTCAAGGTCACAGGAGCCATAAATGTGGTCTCAAAAACAGTCATTTTTCACATTTTCCCAATTTTCTCCCACGTTATTGAGAATGGCGACCTTAGCTACAAGTGGTATATAGGTCAAAGCAAGCCCTATCTTTTGATACCAGTTTGGTTGACCTTGCTTCAAGGTCAAGGTCACAGGAGCTCTTCAAAGTTGGATTGTATACATATTTTGAAGTGACCTTGACCCTGAACTATGGAAGATAACTGTTTCAAACTTAATAATTATGTGGGGCACATGTTATACTTTCATCATGAGACACATTTGGTCACATATCAAGGTCAAGGTCACTTTGACCCTTATAAAATGTGACCAAAATGGGGTAGTGAACCACTAAAAGTGACTATATCTCATGGTAGAAAGTGCCAATAAGCACCATTGTGCTTCCTATGTCTTGAATTAACAGCTTTGTGTTGCATGACCTTGGATGACCTTGACCTTGGGTCAAGGTCACGTGTATTTTGGTAGGAAAAATGTGTAAAGCATTTCTTTGTGTATGATGTCATTGGTAGGTTTAGTTGTTTGACCTTGACCTTGAAGGTCACCTGAAGGTCCAGGTCAAGCATGTGAGTCGTATGGGCTTTGCCCTTCTTGTTACATTTTGTGTTGCTGAATTTGGAGCATAAATGTGCTAGCAGATGTGCTTTGGTTGTCTGTAGAATAGTGTTGCCTCTGTAGATTTTCTTGAGAAGGGTAGTTGTTTGGTAGACTGCCACACTATAGGGAACAAGATGTCTATTTTGCTTTTATGGTTGATAAACATCCAGTTCATTGTTGATAATGATAATGTTTGTTGCCTTTTGACTGAAACATGAGACATGAGTGAAATAGTTTGGTGGAGACTGTTATTGGTTACCAAAGACTGTTTTTGTTTCTGAAAAGATAGGTTTGGATGTGATGCTTCAGTCATGTGCTGTTTCTGCTTGATAGTTTGTGTTGAGGAGAAAATAGTGGGTATTTGAGAGAATATGTAACCAGCCACAACAAAACCAGTGCTAAGTCGATTTTTGGACAAAATAGGATTTTTCATATTTTTGAATTCTGCATTCATTTCTGTTTGTTTTGATATAAGAATGAACAGTGTGAGTTAATTAGAATAGGAGTTACAGGCATTTCAAGTTGGGTACTGAAGCAGCGGTCATTTTGAAAAAACGGTCTCAGAAGAATTACCCTCTTCAGACATTAACCCATTCGCTTCGGATGGAACGCGCACGTTGCATCCCCCCTCGCTTCGGGAGCGCCGTACGCGTCTCATCGTACCCTCGCGTTGTTTACGTCAAGATCTAAAAATAGCAACGGTAGTGGCCGACTTAACGCAATGCCTGCTGAGAAGCAGAAAGACCGCGCGCGCACTACGCTAGTGCAAGTTCGATCGAACTCGGACAAGTTTTAGCTGTGTTGTGGCGATTTTTGTCGATATTTTGACTGACATTCTGACTTTTCGCGTCATGGCCGACTTCGCATCGGATGAGAGCGAAGGAAGCGACATTGATGCTGATTCTGATTCTGATTTCGCCGATGTCGATGAGCCGGAAGATCCGCTTGAAACGGACCAGTGGGTGCGAGAGATGTTGGAGGAGGAATCGTCGGAGGAAGAGTTTCTAGGCTTCCAAGGATCGTGGCAGACAGAACATTTTTCGTTCTCAAATGCGACACGCCTTTCGACGCGCTCAAGGAGTGAAGATTGACATCCCCTCGGACGCAAAGCCTCTTCATGTCTTCTCTCTGATCTTCAAAGACACAATGTGGGAATGACTTGTGACAGAGACAAATCGATATACTGAGAGAGAGAGACAGAGGAATCCACCTCCTGCCAGCTCCAAGTGGGCGCCTGTGACAGTTCCTGAGATGAAAACTTTCATCTGTCTCTGCATCGCAATGGGTGTGCTTTCGCTTGCCTGAGAAGTAAGATTTTTGGCGACAGAAGAAGTGGCTTTTCGAGACTAAGTTCCCCAAGGCAATGTCGAGAGACAAATTCCTTTCTCTGTGGCGGTACCTGCATCTACAAGACAACGAGGAAGCGATTGACACCACACACAGGCTATGGAAGGTCCGCTGGTTTCTCAACTTCCTGATGATGCAGTTCAGACGCCTCTACGAGATCCAGGGCACTGCTACCGTCGATGAGAGTATGGTGAAGTTCAAGGGAAGACTCATTTCGCCAATACCTCCCTCTGAAGCCAACAAAGTGGGGAGTGAAGGTCTGGGTCCTAGCAGACAGTGCCACAGGATACGTCTCCAATTTCCAGGTGTACACAGGGCGAGAGGGACAACAGGAAAAGGTACTGGGGCATCAGGTGGTGATGGACCTGTGCAAACCCTACTATGGCTCCTCTTCAGTCTTCATGGACAACTTCTAACCCGCACAGACCTAATGAAGGATCTGAAGACTCATGGAGTCCAGGCCTGTGGGACTGTACGTGCAAACCGCAAGGGACTGCCTTCAGACCTCATTCCATGCCGAGGGACCAGATCACCCATGACCAAGCACTCCTACAAGGTGGCTCAGCAAGATGAGCTTACCTTCTGTGTTTGGCAGGACACAAAGCCTGTAAGTGTCCTTTCCAATTTCCACTCTCCTGAGGAAAAAGGCACTGTGCAGAGACGCAATCCAGAGGGTCAGCGGACCCAAGTGACGGTGCCATCCTGCCTATCTGACTACCAGGCACATATGAAGGGTGTGGATCTTCTTGATCAAATGGTGGGATACTATCAATTCAACCACAGGTCCAAGAAATGGTGGAGGAGACTTTTCTTCTTCCTCCTAACTGCCTCCTGCTACAATGCATTTGTGATGTCCAGGAGCGTAGGGGGGGGGAGGCCTTCAAGAAAAGATACCGAAGGAGCTTCAAGGACTGGCTGGAAGACGTAGCTCAAGACCTTGTCACTCCTTCCACCACCAGGAGTGCACCTCAGCCAACTGAACCTCCCAGAGCATCCCTGGACCATGACATGGACACACTCTACACCAAGAGGAGGGTGTGCAAAGAGTGCGCTCCCTTGCTCGGAGTGGCACAGAGGGCCGAGCCACTGCCACAGTCTATGGGTGCAAGCAGTGTGATGTTGCTGTCCACATCGAGTGCTTTGGGAGGCACATTCGCAGACATGTCCTTGGACAGTAGGCAATGGGGAGGAGAGCTGGTGACCTGCCATGGACTTGTGAATGCATGTACATACTTGAGATACTGAGGTAATGATGTAAAAAAAAAAATCATGATTTTTGAAAGACTTTATCACTTGCTAATGCATGTCTCTCATGAACAAATTGATTTAGGACTTCGCATTTTGTTTCAGCAGATGGCTAAATGAGTAAATTATCCATTAAGAGTCTGTTTTGAGCTTATTTGGGAGGTTTTCTTTCTAAAAACCATAATTTTGAACTGAAAAACAAGGTGAATGTGTCCGTTTGTACACTATTTTCTAATTTCAAAAAAATCATTCCAAAATTTTGCCTTGCAGTGTGTTGTATTTGATTGCATGAGCTTGTAGCAATGGATGTCAGCTTTAACCTTTAGAGTGCCGCCAATTTTCGTCATTGCTTTACCCCAGAGCCACAAATTTTATTATGTGTGGTCAAATTCGACACCATGTTTACTTTAAAAATCATCATTTATTACCTATTCAAGCTTTGAAGTAGATTTTTGGAGGGTGAGTAGAAAAATGGATGGTATACATGGTGCAATTAATGAAAATGCCATAGAATGTTTATTTCAGCTGCTAAAAAATCATGGAACACAGACAACAACAAAAAACAAACAAATTCACTGTGTTTTCGTACACTGCTCTATTTATTTAAGAATACAACAGCTTTTGATTAAAATGCAAAAGTGCATAGAGTCTCCAAGTAATCTGAACATCTGAAAATGTTTTAGGGTAAAACTAAAACAACAAAAAAATCCTACAATTACTTACGCTAGGGAAGTCAGCTGAGTCATTTTCATCTGAATCAAGATTCCGCTCAGGACTCTCGATCTACAGACCACATGACATCGCCATCGGTAGAAGCACTGTGTTTTCCTACACTGCTCTATTGATTCAAGAATACAACAGCTTTTGATAACTTGGAAATACATCTGAAAATGTTTTAGTGTAAAACAAAACAAAAAATCCTACAATTACTTACGCTAGGGAAGTCAGCCGAGTCATTTTCATCTGAATCAAGCTTCCGCTCCTCCTGTCGATCTACAGACCTCAACACATCGATCGGTCAAAGCACGTTCTTGCGATCTATGATATATCTCCCATCACATCAATGTCAGTAAAGCCTTCGAATTCATATTCTGAGAGTCAAAATCGAAAAATAACTCCACAAGCGCTTCAACTTCTTTGTCAGTCGCCATACTGGCAAAGAAAAAAGTCCCGTTCACAAACGACAAAGATGAACTTCGTGAAAAAAATCGCTGAAAATTCGCCGCGCGTCCTCTCAATCGCCAAAATGGCGGATCTCGTTGCCACGTGATCACTGCACATGACTGTGATATTTTTAGAACAGCATGACTCGAAGGCAGCGTTAGGCAAGTCAACAGAGCATGTCACTATCGCTCGGCGCACTGTGGCGCCGGCCGACGTCTGGGGAACGTACGCTGTGGCGACTCAAGGTGCCGCTCTAAAGGTTAAGACAATGTTTATTTTGTGTCTCTGTGATTGTTACAAGTGGAGTTAATAAATTTTTGTAAACGTACCCGACTTCTTAAGTTTTTCTGAAAAAGGCTCAGGTTTTCAGGACCCTTTTGTGTATACCGTCATAGTGTCTAATGGGTTAAACACCTTAGCAACGGTATTTCAAACTCCGTTTCCAAAAATAGCTGACCTTATTTTTCTTCGACATCCACAGAGCGGGAACGCCGAGAGAGCGACCTTTCTAACAGTATAACATGAAGGGGTTCTGCAAGGGTTTAGGTGTGTTTATTGCGGCTAAAATGAGGCAATTAACGCTAATTACAGTAAGCTTTTGAAACAATACATAACACAAAAGTCTTTATTTTACCATCAAAATATAATTCTTCAACATGTTTCCTTTACTGGCATGATAATTTGAACCATGTAGAATCTATTTTTATCAAAAAGTGAAAATCACCCAGATTGACCCTTCCTGCCTTTTCTCAGACTTGGCGCAAGAGAGGGCCGCGCGACTTAGCACTGGTTTTGTCGTGGCTGGTCACATATTATCAGTATGCATGGAAACATCACCATCAGGGTCAAGAAATTGGCATTTCTTGTGGTAAAGAGATAAATGTTTTAAGTCATGTGTTTACAGTACAAGAGCATGAGTCTGATGGCTGCTGTCATGGAATGTCTGAGGGGTTGGGGGTGGGTTCGGGTAGAGTAGGCATTGTGTGTAATGTAATGGTATTGTCACTTTTGTATTTGGGAAGATGTGAAGGGAGAATTTCTGGCTGTGCTGTTTGATAGATACCATTGCATACATGCATACTAAACAAGTTTGAAGGGTTGGGAAGTTCCTGTAAATATTTTTTATCTTTTTGCTTTGGCCCGTCGTAGACGTCCCTGGGACGGAGAAATCTGGGTTTATTTAAATTGCATACATAGTGTCAGGACGATGAAAAGCTAAGCTAGTTGCAATAGAAGTGGTTTCTCCTTTCTGTTTGATAGCTCTGTACGAAGACAAGAAACTTGATGTGTTATAGCTGTTGTGTTCAAGGACGAAACCCGTGGCCTGTAGGGTGATATGTTGTCAGTGGTAAACGACCTCTGTATTTCTGCTAGTGTTAGAAGATGGATACCAGTCTGAGAGGGAGAGTGGTTTGGTTAATGCCCCACTGATGGCTGCAGTGTTGAATGAAAGCACCTTTTGGATCAAGGGTTGTGGCAGCTCTGTTGTCTGATAGTTACTCTGTGGGAGATGAGAACCTGCATTTTTTGTGAGGAAAAGGCTTCTGGATAAATGGAAGTTGAAATATTGCTAAAGAGATTTAGTCTGAGAGCAAGCTTGAATGTGGTAAATGCTGAAAGATGAACTCCAGTCTTGGGAAAATTTGTGTGTTAGGTACACCTGCCCAGCTGCTGGTTTGAAAGATGGATGCTAGAACTTGGGTAGGTAGGATTGTGATCCCAGCCCATGCCATGCCATGCCATGCTGCTGTGGGTGGCTGGTGTCTGGGGGCTGACATGGCTTGCCTACCTTTTCACCAGGTGGTGGTGGTGGTCCCCGAGGAGCCCCAGGTGGCAGAGGGGGAAGTCGGGACGCAGGTGAGACATGTCTCGTGTAGCTCTTGCTTGTAACATCTTGGCTGGTGCACCAGAAGGTTGACAGTGCATCCAGCACAAGCATGCCTGGCCTGATGTGTTTCTAGAAGAGGTTTCTGCATAAAGAAGAAAGTCCACAGGGATTTACTCTCGGCCCCTACAGCAGGAAGATCAAATTGTTTAGTATCTTGTGTAGATATATGTATATGTATGTAATGTGATGTCTTGTGTCTTGTGTTGTGGGACGTGCATAGGGTGAGCGCTCATGATGGATGCCTTGCTTTACCAGTGTGCTTGTCTTGCAGGTGCCATGAGCGGAGGACCTGGACGCCAAGGTGACTGGACCTGCCCAAACCCGTAAGTGTCCCATCTTCTCTTCCTTTCGGCGCAACAGTGATGATGGTCATTCAGCATTGGATGTTCGTTGTTAGTTTAGGGTTTCAGGATTGCCCATGTTAGCATGGATGCATGATTTAGGAAACTCACAGGTCATACCCATTCTTGATGATTCTCTTTGCTGCAGGAATGAAATCGCATCATGGTTGGTTTATGTCTAGAGCTCAGAATTGTGCTGTACTATATGAGCCTGTTTATGAATATTGTGTGTACATTTATTTGCCCTAGTCTTTAAAGCTGTGTGCATTCTAGAAATGAATTTAATGGTTTTTCTGATCTGTCACAAGGCAAAGGTAGAGGCAATGATGAACATGTTCCTGGGTGTTGCAGAGATTGCGGCAACAACAACTTTGGCTGGCGTAGCAACTGTAATTTGTGCCAAGCTCCCAAGCCTGATGGGGATGGGGATGATAGCCCTGGAGGAGGCATGGGTAAGTGGGACTTCTTTTCCATCACATTTTTACATGGATGAAACTGTGAGGACGACTGTCTTCACACGATATTGCTCTGAGATTTTAGTCAGTCCCCACACTACCACAGCACCTGTTGGTGCCTAAAGTTCTGTTTCTTTGAAGCTCTTAGCGCTTAAAAGTTTCAATGTTGCTTCTGTAGCATGGAGGTGTTCTGCCCCTTCAACTCCTTAAACTCTTTAACGTTGCAGCTTATTTCACTCCTCGTCCTTGCATGTTGTTGAATTAGGCGTCTTGGTATTCCTTGCCTCTGTGTATATACTAATGAGAAAGTGGCATGTGCCGAGTCTCAATACGAAAAGAACCAGCATCAAGGATGAAAGCATTCACAGAATCGTGCAGATTTTACTCTATGTTGAGAATAATCTCTGAGAGACTGGAATTATGTCTTTGTCTCAATCTATATTTACATCCATTGGTTCATGACTTCTCTCACTGCAGGTCGTGGTGGCCCTAGGGGTCGAGGAGGATTTGGCGACCGCGGAGGCCGTGGCCGTGGAGGCTTCCGTGGAGGCATGGGTGGTATGGACCGCGGAGGCTTTGGGGACAGGGGACGTGGCCGTGGAGGGTTTGGAGACCGAGGTGGTCGGGGAGGATTCGGTGACCGTGGCCCAGGCGACCGAGGCAGGGGTGGCTTCGGTGGCGGACGCGATCGTGGCAGGGGGTGAGTAGCTTTGACCTGGCCTTCTCGTTGTCTATCACCAGCCCCTTTGACAGATTTGGAAAAGTGCTTGCTGTAGTGAGCAAGGTGATGAGAAGTAGATGTAAGGTGCTTTTGTGCACTGTTTAGGTCTAATAGATAAGTCCATTTGTGCAGATGTGCCAAATTGGATGGAGTGTTTGTAGATTGATTGTATGCATATTATTAGGTCAGTATGTGCTCATTTGCAAGTGCTGTTTGATCCTGTTGTGATGTTGTGATTTTGAATCCTGCTCTCTAACATCAGCAGTGCTACTGCAGTTGGTAGCATAAAGGGTTGCCTGATTTTGGAAGAGACATTGCAGGTCTTGTCAGTGATGTCACATTTTTACTGTGGACTTGTGAAATTTAGTTATTCCTGGAGTGGTTGCCCAGTCAGAGGGCAGTTGGCAGTGATGTTCCCCTCTCTTTCTCCTGATTGTTACTGAGATAATCTAGAAGTGAACTGCAGCTATCACTTTCTGATGCTCATCCAAAAAAGATTTTACATGTGTATTGCTTACGGTCCAGTGACTGCTGAAGATATTAGAAATTGTGACCAGGGCTACATTTGCAGAGCTTAACAAATCATCCTGTAATTGTTAGTAGCAAGCATTCTTCTGATTGCTTTTGTCATCATCCAAAACACTCGAGCTATGACCTGCACCAAGTTGAAGAGGTGGAAGTTGAAATGAGGATAGTTGCATAGGAAAGCTGCTGTCTTACCCCCTCGGGTAGTGTCTGACCACCTGATGCTTTACAAGAGAAAGTTTCTGATGGTGATTTTATTGAAGAGTAACACATTTCTTCTCCTGTCCCAAGTTTTCAAAACTTTCCAGGAATCCTGGCGAGTTCATGCCTCAAGCTGAAGCCCTTGTGCCTTTTTAATCCTTCTTCCCTTCAAATTGAATAGTCCGGTCCCGTTTTCACCTGGACAGGTGTTGCACCATGCACTTAACCTTTAGGGCGCCACCAATTTTCGTCATTGTTTTACCCCAGAGCCACAAATTTTATTATGTGTGGTCAAATTCGACACCATGTTTACTTTAAAAATCATCATTTATTACCTATTCAAGCTTTGAAGTAGATTTTTGGAGGGTGAGTAGAAAAATGGATGGCCTACATGGTGCAATTAATGAAAATGCCATAGAATGTTTATTTCAGCTGCTAAAAAATCATGGAACACAGACAACAACAAAAAACAAACAAATTCACTGTATTTTCCTACACTGCTCTATTTAGTCAAGAATACAACAGCTTTTGATGAAAATGCAAAAGTGCATAGTCTCCAAGTAATGGAGATACATCTGAAAATGTTTTAGGGTAAAACTAAAACAAAACAAAAAAATCCTACAATTACTTACGCTAGGGAAGTCAGCCGAGTCATTCTCATCTGAATCAAGCTTCCGCTCAGACTCTCGATCTACAGACCATAACACATCCGTCGAAGCACTGTGTTTTCCTACACTGCTCTATTGATTCAAGAATACAACAGCTTTTGATTACTTGGAAATAATACATCTGGAAATGTTTTAGGGTAAAACAAAACAAAAAATCCTACAGTTACTTACGCTAGGGAAGTCATCCGAGTCATTTTCATCTGAATCAAGCTTCCGCTCAGACTCGATCTACAGACCACAACACATCGTTGAAGCACATGCTTGCCTCTCTATCCCTTCATCTCCCATCACATCAATGTCAGTAGAGCCTTCAAATTCATATTCTGAGATTCAGAATCGAAAAATAACTCCACAAGCGCTTCAACTTCTTTGTCAGTCGCCATACTGGCAAAGAAAAAAGTCCCATTCACAAAAGACGAAGACGCAACTTCGTGAAAAGATTCGCAGAAATTTTGCGGCGCGTTCTCTCGAAAGCCAAAATGTCGGATATCATTGCCACGTGATCACTGCACAAGACTGATATTTTTAGAACAGCATGACTCGACAGCGTGAGGCAAGTCAACAGAGCACGTCACTATCGCTCGGCGCACTGATGTGCCGGCGGACGTCTGGGGAATGTACGCTGTGGCGCATCAATGCGCCGGCGTCCTCCTAAAGGTTAATCACCTGTCTTTGCTTCTCTTTTCAGACCGATGGACAGATCTGACAGGCGCCCCAAGCCATACTGAGATGGAACTCAATCTCAAACAGGGAACAAGGAAGACCTCTTCATTCATCAGCAGGGGGGATTTTAAAAATTAGAAAAACCTAAAAGGGGAAGGGATGGGGTTGAAGATGAGATAAAATATTCATTTGTTCACATCAACATTGATTTCCATGATGTAGATGTCGCATTTTTATGTTTGTGTACATCAAGATTTTAACGCGCTTAGGTAATAAACTGTCTTTGAACTTTTTGTTCTGTTTTGTTTGGTTATGAACTGTGAAAGTTGGCTATCAGCGGTGTGACTGGAACCAGATGAGAAGACCATGTGTTGCCTGCCGCCTGCCAATAAGAAGCAAAGCCTGCATGTAATGAGACCAGGAGTCATCTGTTAAGCAAGTTCCAAAGAAACCTGGGGCGCGTTGCTTACACTATGTGCTATTCTCAAGGGCAAGCCGAGAGCAAGGCAAGCATCAAAAGATGTCTAAGGGCGCGTTTGTTGGGCACAAAATCTCGAGATTCTCCCACGATGGCTAGTCGAGGGTGAGTGAGACGCTCCTACAGCTAAACAAGAAGGGCAAAGCCCACACTACTCGCATGCTGAGAGGTTGTGTTCTGAACTAAACCGGTTGTAAACACTGACAAACTCGAGAACTGCTTTTTCAAATTCTTCAGCCAGTAAAAAGACCAACCCGAATGAAAACGTACGCGCGCATTCCACCTTTAGAAATGTCATTTGCATATATCCACAGAATGGAAACAAAGTAAACTGAATGTGAATTGTGTAAGAAAGTGTTCAAGAGCCAGACAACTTAACTATCATGTGTGTCCATTTTGTGACAAATGTGAGAAGTTTTCAACTAGTCTGTCTGCGGTCCCATAAGTGTGCTGGCAGTGTAGTCGTGAGGGATGAGTGTGTTGTTGTGAAGAAAGTTGAGCAGGTGGTCCCGCCTTTCCAGCCTGTTAGGGCTGATTGGCAGATGAACAGGTGTCGGGAGTTTGGGGTGAAGTTCACTCAGTTTTTGGTCTTGGGTGACTGTACGGTCACAGCTGGCTCTCCCAAAAGTATCACCAGTGTCGGTGGTGACGGTAATTGCTTTTTTCGTTGTCTGAGTGTCTTTGTGACATGGTCGGAGGATTTTCACTTGCAGCTGAGAGGGGCAGTTTGTGATTTCATGGTGGAGTCGAGTTATCGTGAGATTTTGGAGCTTGGCGCCACCATATCGATTTGTTTTCATGGTGGCGCCACATATGGACATGAAATCAGGTAGGTGCCTATGGCACCTTTACCTAGTCTGGTCATGATATACGTTTGGAGCCTGCGGCACTACCATCTAGATTTGTTTTCATGGATTTGTTGCCATGCAGGTGCCTGCGGCACCTTTACATGGCCTTGTTTTCTGACCAATTTGGTCACATTTCATACAGGTCTAAGTGACCTTGACCTTGATATGTGACCAAATGTGGCTCATGATGAAAGTATGACATGTGCCCCACACAATTATGAAGTTTGAAACGGTTATCTTTCATAGTTCAGGGTCAAGGTCACTTCACAATATGTATACAATCCAACTTTGAAGAGCTCCTGTGACCATGATCTTGAAGCAAGGTCAAGTCCAGGGTTCGTACAGGTCATGGAAAACCTGGAAAGTCATGGAATTTGATTTTTCATTTTCCAGGCCTGGAAAGTCATGGAATTTCAACTTAGGTCCTGGAAAGTCATGGAATTTAAGAAAGAAAAAAAAGAAAGAAAAGACGTTTTCTAGGCTGTGCTTCGCGCGATACTCTCAATCTAATTTTAAACGCTGAGCACGTCAGGAAAACGTGCCCTTGCATCCCATTGGTTAATTCTGAAGGCTCATGTGCCTTCTGCTTCCTGATTGGTTCTTTGGCTAGGTGACCTCGTTTCATTTCCACGCCGGTCCGGTCAGTTGGTTCAAGCGAGGACAGAGTGAAAAGAGCTTGTATTGTTTGTGGTGCAGTGTTTCTTTGAGAATCAGATTATCATCATGCCTGGAAAGTGTCGCTTTCAAGACTCTTGGACAGGAGACCCTGAATACCGTGAGTGGGTCATGCGAGCGAGAGTGGATGGGATGGCAAAGGGCCGATTTTGTGAAAAAGACTTTGCTGTATCCAACATGGAAGCGGCAGCGTTGAAAAGCCACATGAAAGGTGTCGCGCACCAGGCGCGTGCTAAGAAACACCAAGAAGAAAAGAGCAAACGTCAAACACGAATATCAGATTTTGTTCAAACTGCAAAAAATGCTGAGACAGAGAGTGCTTCAAAGGTGGTGGTTCCAGCTGGCGCTGCTACGCCGGTCGAAACTAGGCCTGCACCCACTGGCAGTGGCAGTAGATCTACTGGGATTGACACTTTCTTGACAACAGAGGACACACTGAAAGCAGAAATTTTGTGGACTTTAAAAATGGTCATCTCCCACTTCTCATTCTCCAGTACCAAAGGAATGAACGAGCTGTTCCGTCGCATGTTTCCCGACAGTGTCATCGCCTCCAAGTTTGCCTTGAGTGAAAGCAAAGCCCGGTACTTGATAACTTTTGGTCTGGGGCCACATTTCGTAGACATGCTCAAGGCAAAGGCCCGGTCTTCTGATTCTCTGGTGCTGCTCTTTGATGAGTCCGTGAATGCTGAACTTCAGAAGAAACAGCTGGATATCCATGTCCGATTTTGCTATTTACCATTTGGCGCTGGATCGAAATGGCGATCGCATGTCTGTTTCAAAATGTTGCTGTTTCTAACGTAATTTGGTCAAATATAGTTCTGGTTTAATTAGAATAGCTTAAATATATCATATTCAAGAAGGGGATAACGATATATATGCTCATTTCTAAGCCATTTCGAAGACATTAGCGCCATTTTGGTAAATAGCATGACCGTCAAAATCACACAATGATTCATGGCGAGTAAGAGCGTGACGGCGCAGATGCGATTTTGACGGACAAATCAGCTGAAATTGGTTAGTTTATTGAGGTTTTTGTTTCAGTTTATGCTAGAACAATCAGATAGGAAGATATTTATTGCAATATTTTGCACATATTGGAAAAAGTATTGTAGAACTCGGGACCTTCAGCGAGTGCTAAATAGACGCCGCACGCGATGTTCGAAGAAATTTAATCAGACCGGAAGTGGCCGTCGGTTCGATAGAATCCACTTTTTCTAGGATTCGCAATATCAATAACACAAAATACCAATGTAACATGAAAAATGAAAGTCTTTCTGAGTTGTCTAATTTTTTTAAACTAGTGGTAGGATTCCATGGTAATTTGTATCAAATCTTTGCGCTACTACAGTACTAGCCAAAATGCACTCGGCAATACCACTTCACTTTCATGGCTAATTGTGGACAATCCACAAAATATTGTGAATAAAAACAAGAATTAAAGTTGTTTATGAAGCAGGTTTCAAGAACATGTGTCGTGTAGTTTTGTGTTAATCCGTCTTATTTCCGCTGAGAACATACAAGCCGATTACGTATTAAAAAAAAACACCCTCCGCCACTACCGACTCGCGGTGGCTCGACGGAGTTTGCATTTCGCGACTCGGGTTGGTCTCTTCTAAACACTCGTCCGTCGAAGTTTCTCATTTGATCAAGTTGAAACTTTACTACTCATTAGAGGAAAGATTGCTCTTTCGTTCGGTGTATGTTTGAACTTCCGGTGAAAATCGAAAAACGAGTTATGGATGAAAGTTCGAACGTCATCGGACATTTTGTTAAAATTTGCTCACTCCCGCTTTCGTACAGACACCCTCGGATTCTACAAGATTTCCCCCTTCCAACGCTATATTCGATGTTAATGTACGATGAATCTACTTTTTGTCTAGCGCCCGGATTGTGCGCTTGAAAGGAGAAAATAGGCGGAAATTTTCCACCTGTTTGTGCTCGATTACCACATTCAGCGTGCGTTAATCGTTGAAGCACCAGACAATTTGGGACAAACGTATCATCATTTTAAGGAGTACTTGTTTGAAAATTTTCTGCATTTGTCAGTTTTTGAATCAATCTGCTGTAAAAATAATAACAAGAATTATAAAAAATTTTACAACGGGTGTATTGTGCGTGAGTTTGGTCGTGCGCCATACACTTTTCTCTTTAAAATTGTCATGTATCACAGTACGCTAGGTCATGGAAAATGTTGTTGAAGGTCATGGAAAGTCATGGAAAAGTCATGGAATTTTTGTATCTAAAAACCTGTACGAACCCTGCAAGTCACTGTGTATGTTTTTTGAGGCCTTGTCATCATACACCATCATGCTACATTTGGTGTTAATAGATTTAATAGTGTCCGAGAAAAGTAAAAAGTTTTTTACGGACAGGACACCCTCGCGGACGGACGACACCAGTGAGTACATAGACTCACCTTTGCTTTGCATGTGAGTTAAAAAACTGCCTATCAACTGGCAAGGTGGAAGAACATGGCTGCGTCCTGGCAGCAGAGTCGGTGAAGAAGTTGCTGATGGACGAAATAACTGATACAAGATCACATAAGTTTTTCACTTGATAGAACACACCATGGTGTCATATCGAATGGCAGGGGAACTTTTTCAATGAAAAAAAATGCAACCCAGGTTCAACTGTAGATAATTTTGTCAAAGATGTAATGCTCATTCATTTTGATCAAGGGACATAATTCATAGAGTGTATGTATACTGTTAGTGTTGTGTTTGCAAGCGAATAAGTTTTTTTTGGCAGTGCATGGCCAGAAATAACCTATGCACCTACTCCTCAAAATGTACAAATGAACACTCAAAAAGCAAATACTTCCATGTAAGTACACTTGTTCATTCTCAGACCCTGAGAATCGCATTACAGGCACTGTCATCTCCAAACAGCCCAACTCGTGCTGTCGACACCATTTTGGCTGGCTCATCCGAGTCTTTGCAGCGGGAAGCATCGAGGGAGCTCCTGACCTCCCCAGCCTCCCGCCTTCACGGCAGTGCATCCTTATGAGCAAGGAATGCAGGCAACGTCTAGCCCTTGTGATTCTCAAGATTTTGGGCCTAACAAATGCACCCTTAGAAACGGCTAATTAATTGGCTAGGCGGAAGTCGGAGAACATGGCTGTGTCCTGGCATGAGTAGTTGAAGAGGTTGCCGATAGACGAAATAACTGACAATACAGACATCACAACAGTGTTTCACTGGGAGAACATGCCATGGTGACATTGAATGGCATGTGGAAGCTTTTTCAAAGAAAGCAACCCAGGTTAAATTCAAGAAAGAGACATAATTAGAGAGTGGACATGTATCATGTATGCAATGATAAACATTTTTTTGACTGCTTGTCCAGAAAGAACCTATACTCATGTTCTTCAAAATGTACAAATACACTCGAACAGCTAAATCCTCCATGTATGTACACTTTTCCAGTTTTGGTCCATGAAGTACATTACAGGCACTGCTGTCTGAGAGTATGAATGGCAACCCAACTAGCACGGTCTCTGCTGTTTAGGGTCATCAGGGCCTCTGCAGCCAGAGGCGGTGAGCTACATCTGAAGCTACCTCGGCCACCCTCCGCAGCGAGTGCCTCGTGAACCCCCTGTGGGTTTGGAGTAAGAATTGACCCACCGCGTCTCCCTACTCGATTCGTAAGGGGCAAATAACTAGGGACACCGTGACTTGATTTGCGTTTACTCTAGACTGTTCTAGTAATTTTTGTGCTTTAGTGGCCTTACATAGCCTACAAAGGCTGATAGGCCATAAAACACTATCCATCCATCCATCCTCATGCCCTAGGCCTCGAGTCTCCTGCAAGATTCTTGCAGAATACTTGACTAAGAAACGCACCTGACAATAGTTCTTGCCCATTTCTGCATTGGTCATATTTCATCAGCAGGAATGTTGGAAATGCTGGCTATAATATGCCTTAGGCTTATTATTCTACTAGTTTTCTGCCTTGACCTTTGGTGACATGGTACTGGGACATGCAGACCTGTTTACCCTTCCGCAATTTGCGGAAATCTTCTGATTTTGAGTCCGAGTCTCCGCTTTTACGGACTATCTTCCGGCCGATATTTCGCTGAAAAAATCGAAATCTTCCTCTTGAAGATCAAAACCTTCCGCATTTTTCTGGTTATTTATCAAATCTTCCTCATAAGAGTTTTTGGGGGTAAACAGGTCTGGACATGACTTGTTTTCATTGCTGCTGTAGCTAAGTTCTGCAGATAAATCTGAACAAGACTTGACAGAGGCCTAGTTGTGCCAAGCATGCTGCAAAGTGGATCGGGAAGAGAAGTTGTAGGACATGTTACCTGGATTTGTGGAATTGGCCGTAGGAAAGGGAACCTCAAGAAACTTGGCTTAGTGATATGTTGGTGGCATGATGGGTCAATTTGCTGGTCAACCTGGCATATATACAGTTGTGAAGAGGATTACCTGTCCTTGGTGCAAGATTCCAATGTGATAAACGGGTGCTTTAAACCTCTCTGTGTCACCCTACAGGGTTAGTAAGAGGCTGTAAAACTCCATCCATTCATTCCATTAATTCTCTTATGATTTTACAGGCCAGGTAGCAGCAGAAGACGTATTGATCTCCAGTTGTCCAATGAGAACACTATGAAGGTGGTATGCCTTGGCAAATAAACGCAGAACTACAACAAAGTGTCCATACATTTTATTCACACTTCAGTATCCCTTCAAATCTGCTTCAGTGCAATGTAAAGAATTGAAGTCTACAGCTCCTCAATCTGAAGAAATGTTCACTGAAACTTTACCATCGTCGTGCCTCTTAGTCAAATAAACGTATTTACACAATTATCGCTTGACACATCTGTGCTCTTAGACCGAGTGTTTGAATTGGGCTGACTTTATCTGTACAGGTAATCAGCTTGAAGGTTGGCGGCGATCTCCCGCTCCCATTTGTCTCCATTGACAAGCAGTTTCTCTTTGTTGTAGAGGAGCTCCTCACGAGTCTCCGTGGAGTACTCGAAGTTGGGACCCTGCAAAATTACACAGGTCCCACAAATTAGTAAGATAAAATTATCCCAGTTGAAAATGAATCCCAAGATCACAAACAAGAGATCTGGAAGGAATTTGTACATTTTCAATTTTCACAATGCTTGCATGTTGTAACACCTTGTGGATACAAGATACTTTATTGTCCTCATTGTTACAAGGAAATTTGTTTTGTCGGTGGCAAAAACAGAAACGTACAAGAAGTTCAACACTAATTAACTCGATCACAGCGCTCAAGTTATGGAGTCCACACACTAATCATAGGCCATAAAATAAGATGGCATGCAATTGTATCATAATTCAGTACTCTAACAAATGTAATAACACCATGTTACTTAATCACAAATCTAACCATTGTAAATATACATACTGAACACGCGCATCAGATATGGAAACAGAAAGACACAATAAGATAGGACACATTTAGCGCTACATCATAGGCAATTCAATTAGAGAAACATTCTACATCGCAACAAGTAATCACAGAAAGAACAAAAAGACAAGCAGCACATCAAACAACCATCGTCACGCAATCACACATACCCGATCTTCAACCATAACACATGTACAAGCCGCCCCCCCCCCACATCATGTTCTTCATCCTGCATCACAACACAATCACAGGAAAGACCAACAAGAGACAGGCATGCACATCAACAACCACACTCACACAGCATACATACACGATCATCAATGCATAACGCATGCACTCCACACACCCCACCCCCACACACTCACATGATCATCCTTGTTGGCACAGACATAGTTCACACCGTTCATAGTCTTTCCTGTCACAGTTCACAGCACTACAAGTCCTCATAAGTCATAGTCCCAGTTCACATTACTCCAATCCTTCGTCATAAGTCACATCAATCCTGGTCACATAGTCACAGCTCTCATCACTCATCCTCACAGTCACAGTTCACATCACCCACTCTTTAGTCACAGTTCGCGTCACTCCTGGTCCCACAGTCACGTCAAGTCTCACAACAATCTTCATGCATACTACCCATTCACCGGGACTCGTTGAAGAGACGGATGGCTGTCGGGAGGAACGAATCCCTCATACGGTTTGTTCTGGCAGGCCAGCACCTCAGGCGACGTGAGGCGAATGCCTGGTCGTCGGAGCGAATCTTGCCCATCTTCCTCAGGGCCCCACTGGGGTAGCGATCACTGAGAGGCTGGAGGTTGGAGCCAATGATGGCGCCGGCTTTCTCCACGACCTTCTCCAGCGTTTCCATGTTGCCCTTCCTCACACTGCTGTGGTAACACAGCTGGTAGAAGGAGACGTCGCCTGGTAGAAGAGGTGGAGAATCTCAGGGTTGACGCGGAACAGCCGCAGCTTTCTCAAGAAGAAAAGCCTCTGATTCGCCCGCTTGCACACGGCGTCCACGTTCAGCGACCAATCGAGCTGGTTATCGATGATGGTGCCCATATACTTGTAGGTATCAACCATCTCGACTGGTTCGCCCTTGATGACAATGGGATCAACCGTGGTCTTGTTGTCTCGTCGAAAGCCCATGATGAGCTCCTTGATCTTGGTCACGTTCAGCTCCAACAGACTTTTCATGCTCTTTTTACCATCAGCAGCACAGAGTTCTGACATGTCAAGAGTATGTGGAACTATCACATTGACTGCTGTGCATGCAGAGGTTGTAAATTCTTGGTGAGGAGGAGGAGGTAAAAATTACAAGCACCCCCACCCACCCTTTCCTCTCTACAGTCGTAAATATGTACATATATAATATGTACATACACCTTTGCCAGATGATCCTACACTAGGTGAGTGAATAATCACAAGTTCCCTGAAAATTTGAGTCTACTATACTCATCATCTTGCATCCACTTCAGGGCTTCATCCCACCTCCAAAAAAGCTTCATGATTCCTTTTTTCCTACTATACGAATTCCTGCACTTTACTTGAAGGAAAGCTACACAAACATAATCTTAAGCATCCTTCCCATCCTGTAATCATCCAAAAACTGTAGAGACTTTTTCTGTCCACAGTCATGACGGGAAGGAAAAAAGCTCACCTCAACAATGGCATCAACAGGGCAAGCCTCCTGACAGAAGCCACAGTAGATGCACTTGGTCATGTCAATGTCATAGCGAGTGGTCCTTCGGCTGCCATCCGAGCGCGGCTCTGCCTCAATGGTGATAGCCTGGTGGAAAACAGCAGCCATGCATGCTTGCAACATCTCCAAACAGTGAAACGAGCTAGGCACTTCATCCAGCAATTGTCCTCCTTTCCAGTTTATTCCATAAATTGTAACAGGCAAGTGATAAAAGCTTTAAAAAACTCGACTATCCTCATGACTATTCATATTATGGAAATCAAAACACTCTAAACTGAGGTAGGTTTCTCAGAAGCAATCCTAAAGCATCATATGCAACCCTTGCAGGACCAGAGGTGTTTCGTTTTGGAAGGTATTAACCCATTGATGCACGAGTTTTCTCTGGTCGAGTATACCCTTAGCGATGCTCAGTCACTGTAGTGCCGAAACCAAATACCCCCTTCCATGTCGGCCAGTCACTTTAGTGCCGGCGAGTGACCTGCATGGGTCTGTCCTCAGAATCTTTGTTTATCACAGAGCCTGGCCCTGACAGTGAGAACATGTCCCTCCTTCGCATGATACAGAACATGCTGACACATGCATTTACACATCTGGTCTCAGAAATACCCTGGGTTTTCACTCTTATTCGAGATGGTGACGCAGGAGGAAGAAGTCTAAAACTATTTCGGCAGTAGGGGATCCCAGTACACTCGAAACTCCGGCTGCACAGAGAGTGTAGGGTTTCGGCACTACAGTGACCAGCTGCACCAAGGGGTTAACAAAATGTTTACAGATGAGCACTTACATTGGCGCTCACAAAGGCCAAAGCTTTACTCCCTATCAAACCTGTCCATCCAGGCTTTCACTGTGAGTGCTTATCTCTGAACTTTAAAGAATTATCTTTCTAAACGAAACGTGCCTCCGGCCACACAAGAGGATCATGTATGAAGCATTAGGATTGCTTCTGAGAGGACCCCCATGAGTCTCCATCACAATAAAACCTATTCAAAGTTGGGAACATTTATGTGTCTGCAGACAATCTATCCATGAATATATATTGCCCACAAGGAGGTTGTTAATTTTCTGTGTTGCCAGTATGGCAAATTTTCATATTCTGGATCAAAGAGTTTACAGGATCCTTCCATGGTTGGCCATGACAGAGTTTTGCTCAGCAAACTGTTGCTCATAACATTACAGGCAGGTGGACGATCTCCAACATTTGGTGAACATGCATGCTATACTGAGATCTGCAAGAAGGGTTCGTTCGGTGGAATTTTACATGCAATGCTGAGATCTGTTAGAAGGGTTCAGTAGAAGCTTACATGCAATACTGAGATCTGTTAGAAGGGTGCAGCACATGCAATGCTGAGATCTGTAAGAAGGGTGCAGTGGAAGCTTACATGCAATGCTGAGATCTGTTAGAAGGGTTCAGTAGAAGCCTACATGCAATACTGAGATCTGTAAGAAGGGTGCAGTGGAAGCTTACATGCAATGCTGAGATCTGTAAGAAGGGTGCAGTGGAAGCTCACATGCAATGCTGAGATCTGTTAGAAGCTCACATGCAATGCCAAGATCTGTAAGAAGGGTGCAGTGGAAGCTTACATGCAATGCTGAGATCTGTTAGAAGGGTGCAATGGAAGTTTACATGCAATGCTTAGATGTTAGAAGGGTTTAGAAGAAGCTTACATGCAATGCTGAGATCTGTTAGAAGGGTGCAGTGGAAGTTGACATGCAATGCTGAGATCTGTTAGAAGGGTGCAGTGGAAGTTGACATGCAATGCTGAGATCTGTTAGAAGGGTGCAGTGGAAGTTGACATGCAATGCTGAGATCTGTAAGAAGGGTGCAGTGGAAGCTTACATGCAATGATGAGGTCTATTAGAAGGGTGCAATGGAAGTTAAGATGCAATGCTGAGATCTGTTAGAAGGGTGCAGTGGAAGCTCACATGCAATGTTGAGATCTGTTAGAAGGGTGCAGTGGAAGCTTATATGCAATACTTAGATGTTAGAAGGGTGCAGTGGAAGGAAGACATTGTCTACCTGGGCAGGGCAGATGGCCTCGCACAGCTTGCAGGCAATGCAGCGCTCCTCACCCGAGGGGTAGCGCCTGAGGGCATGCTCCCCACGAAAGCGAGGGCTGAGAGGACCCTTCTCAAAGGGATAATTGATGGTGGCTGGCTCCTTGAAAAGCATGCCCAGTGTGATACCAAAACCTGTAAATGCAAAATTACATTTTGTATTGCCCAGCGTGATAAGGAATCACAAATTAAATTTTCCCCTATCACCAGCATGTCTCAACTCAATACACTGCTGCTATAATCAAATGGTGTAATCAATAATGTTTTGCTACATTATTTGTAAAACAAGGCCAGTCCACATCTCTGATGAATCTGAAAGCTAAAGTCTGTGATTTATTCTTGAAAAGAATGAACACTTCAAGCAAAACTATAAAAAAGTCATTAAATTTGTCTCATTGTTTGACAGCCAAGGAACCTTGTACAGAGAGTTCCCACCTTTTTATGAAAATAAGGCTTTTTCTCATTAACCCATTCGCATCGGATGGAACGTGCACGTTGCATCCCCCCTTTGCTTCGGGAGCGACATAAGCGGGTCATCGTGCCCTCGCCTTGTTTACGTCAAGATCTAAAAAGAGCAACGGAAGTGGGCGACTTATCGCAATGCCTGCTGGGAAGCAGTGAGACCGCGCACTAGGCTTGTGCAAGTTTGATTGAAATCGGACAAGTTTTAGCTGTGTTGTGGCGATTTTTGTCCAGATTTCGACTGGCGTTCTGACTTTTTTCGTGTCATGGCCAACTTCGCATCAAATGAGAGCAAAGGAAGCGACATTGATGCTGATTATGATTCTGATTTTGACGATGTTGATGCGCCGGAAGATCTGCTTGAACAGGACCAGTGGATGCGAGAGATGTTGGAGGAGGAATCGTCATGAATGCATGTACATACTTGAGATACTGAGGTAATGATGTAAAAAAATCTTGATTTTTGACTGACTTTATCACTAGCAAATGCATGCCTATTTTTGAAAGACTTTATCACTTGCAAATGCATGTTTTACACCTTTTCCCTTTATATTATCCGTCATGTCATGCATGTGCTTTATGTTTACCTTTATTTGAGTGAAAAAAGGCATGGTGAAAAATACTTTGTGATCATGTAAAAAAAAAAATGTTGGTGTGATTTCATGTTATGTACCATATTTGCTGTATCTCATGAACACATTGATTTAGAACTTTGCATTTTGTTTCAACAGATAGCTAAATGAGTAAATTATCCATTGAGAGTCTGTTTTGAGCTTATTTGGGAGGTTTTCTTTCTAAAAGCAATAATTTTAAATAAGAAAAAAACACATGACTAACACCAAAATCAAAGGCTTTGGGGCACACGCCCTTCTTCAGTGAATGATGCAGAAACACAGAAATGATGCAACACGTGACGTAAAAAAACTTTAGAATGACATGACGTAGGCACTCCAGAGCTCCCCCCCTCCTCTCTCTCTCTCTCTCTCTCTCTCTCTCTCTCTCTCTCTCTCTCTCTCTCTCTCTCTCTCTCTCTCTCTCTCTCTCTCTCTCTCCCTCCCTCTCTCTCCACCACCCTCATAAATTTTTTTTTAAAAATTGTTCGAGCCCGAGTAATTTTGAACTGAAAAACAAGGTGAATGTGTCCGTTTTTACACTATTTTCTAATTTAAAAAAAATCATTCCTAAATTTTGACTTGCAGTGTGTTGTATTTGATTGCATGAGCTTGTAGCAATGGATGTCAGCTTTAAGACAATGCTTATTTTGTGTCCCTGTGATTGTTACAAGTGGAGTTAATAAATTTTTTGTAAACGTACCCGACTTCTTCAGTTTTTCTGAAAAAGGCTCAGGTTTTCAGGACCCTTTTGAGTATACTGTCATAGTACAAGATACAAGATACAAGATACTTTATTGTCCTCATTGTTACAAGGAAATTTGTTTTGTCGTTGGCAAAAACATAATACATACATACAAAAACAGAAATGTACAAGAAGTTCAACACTAATTAACTCAATCACAGCGCTCAAGTTATGGAGTCCACACACTAATCATAGGCCACAAAATAAGTTAGCATGCAATTGTATCATAATTCAATACTCTAACAATGGTCTAATGGGTAAAAAAAAATCATCTAAACCTGACATGAGTCACATGAAGAGTATCAAACTTTGTAAGACTATCATGAATGTGACACAAAAAAACTAAAACAAAACTACAAATTAAGAATGCAGAAAATTGAATCCTTTTGAGGGAGTAAAAGAAAAGGTGAGATACAAGCAGATAGACACACACAGCAAAAACTGATGGAATCAGGGGGCAAAAAAGAAAGAAAATATAACATAAACACTACATTAGATAAACTAAAGGCATGTCAACAAAATTCAAGACTCAGTGGCAAACCTTTGAAGAGCTCCAGCCAGAAGACTGTGTTGGCCGCCCTGTCAGTCATCGACTTCCAGTCCATGGCAGGGTCAGGGGGGCTGACCTGCTCTGCAGGGGGCAGAAGTCATGGGTTACAGGTCAACACTGGTGGGATGAGGGTAAGAAAAGATCCACTGTGTCTCCCTACACAATTCGGAACAGGGGAATAACTAGGGTTCTTATGGCTTGACTTGCTCACACTCTACCCAGCTCTAGTAATTTCATGATCAGTGGCTTTCATAGCCTACAAAGGCCGACAGGTCATAAAAATCCATTCACTAACTTGGGTCAATGCAGGTCACAGGTAAAGGTACAGGTAAAGGTAAAGGTGCTCTTTTTTATATTGCGACTTTTCCACCCATTGATGGAGGCTCAAACCTCACACAATACCCCCTGGTCATCTGGCTAACTCTTTTTATCATTCCAACACCATCTCAACTCCCTAGGGAGCAAGCAACCAGGCTGTGGATGAATGCACCTACGTTATCTTTCACAATTATCCAACTCAGCCCTCACAGGAACCTGTTTTACTCCTGGGTGGGGAGAAGCAATGAGAGTAAAGCACTTTGCTCAAGGATGCAACTCTAGAATCTGTGCAGTTTCGAACATAGCACCCGCTAGCCGCAAGCGACTGTAGCTTCAGCATGATAACCACTCGGCCACAGAGCCCCACAGGTCTCTACAATTACGGATCAACACAGATGACAGGTCCAATGACCTTGGCTTTAACTTGAAAACAAATCTAGTTGGTATGTCCTGTGCACATAACAGACATGCCGCAATCTAAACATGCAGAATATATAGTTGCAATTACCATGACCACTTAAGAATTTAACGCATGTCAACAAACTAAGATGGTAATTGAATCTGACAAGCTGAAATGAATTGGTTGCTAACAAACAATGTGTGCAGTTACAAACACCTTGGCATCGATAACTTACTGTAATTAGATCTTGTCTGGAAGACGCATGTTGGCCTCACAACTTGCTTCAGAAGGGATTGTGCTGTGAAATGAATAAAAACACTCAGGACAAATAAAGAAAATATGTTTAAGGCCCAATACACTGCAACCTCTGAAAAATGTTTACAGCAGCTTTTGGCAAGATTCTGTGTTGAAGGGGCTCTTTGACAGTGTTTGTCTCTTGTGTGAGAAATATGAGGAGATTAACTCTTTCCCTATTAATCCACGCACACTGTGCCACAGCCCTTTCAGTTGCCTCCCAATCAATGCACACTGCATCAATGCTACTCACTTGTTTTTCTTTTCATATTTCCATTTTAGAGGAACCCTCAACAAAGATCTCATGGGGTTTCATAACAGAGGAATGTTTTCCTAGATGATACACAGGCATTAATTCACGTGTGAGAATGCTACTTGGTTTTCGTTGACTGACAGTGACAGGCATTGTTTTGATTGAAATGTCCAAAAAAGAACCCAGAAGTTAACATTACAGCGGCCGTGTGCTAAACAGTCAAAATAGCTTGAATAGTTATTCAATCATGCATGAGAGAAGACAACTAGAGTGAAGAGGGATCAAGAAGTAGCAGTGATAAGAAATTTGCAGAGCCAACAGTGTTTCTTCCTCAGGAATCCAAGTTTGGAGTCTGAAGACTGAAGTGAGTCGCATCTAACATACACCAGACCCTGAGCTTTTGGGCAAGGGAAAAAGGTAGAGGCAAGGATAGGAGTGGATCCGCAGCTCACCCTACACCAACATCCAAACATCCATCCAGCCCTTCCCAGCCTGCATGTGATGAGAAAAGGAGCCAAGTAACTGAGAGTTCAACAAATAACTCTTTCTGATTTCATCCTCCATCTTAACCTACGATTTTGCCAGACATGACATCAATGCTGCCTCTTGCAAAATAGACTGCTCTTCAAAATTAATCAGTGAGGATGTGAGATATGTCCTCATTGAATCAATCAACCAGTATGGCTGGGAAAAGGTCTTAATACTCCACCCCATGTTGGCTCTGTGTACCAAAGATGGGTTGACATCAACCCCCAGGAACTGTACATGCTCTTAGCTCTTCCACACCATCTGATGAGCACCCAACACACCTGCCTTGGATGTGCAAGCCTGCCTCATTGGAACCTAAAGCAAAGGACTGTTTTAAGAAGTACTACAAACCATGAAAAGCCAGCAGTCCTTTTGTAAATATATTTACATAATAGAACTTCTTTTTTATTCTTGACCTACAATTCCATGACTTTAATTTGATCAGCGGTAAAACTATTCAGAAAATCGGGGATGGGTTGAACAAGGCGCTTTTGTTTTACTTCTACTTTTTTCCCCCTTCTGCGATGGGCATATCTCAGAATGAGGTACAATCATTGTCTCACACCGTCATGCATGCTTGCTCTATCTCACATGTGTCCACTCAAGTACCTAGGACTGCCAGCGCATAATCCATGCACACATGTGTCCACTCAAGTACCTAGGACTGCCAGCGCATAATCCATGCACACATGTGTCCACTCAAGTACCTAGGACTGCCAGCGCATAATCCATGCACACATGTGTCCACTCAAGTACCTAGGACTGCCAGTGCATAATCCATGCATACATGTGTCCACTCAAGTACCTAGGACTGCCAGCGCATAATCCATACATACATGTGTCCACTCAAGTACCTAGGACTGCCAGTGCATAATCCATGCATACATGTGTCCACTCAAGTACCTAGGACTGCCAGTGCATAATCCATGCATACATGTGTCCACTCAAGTACCTAGGACTGCCAGCGCATAATCCATGCACACATGTGTCCACTCAAGTACCTAGGACTGCCAGTGCATAATCCATGCATACATGTGTCCACTCAAGTACCTAGGACTGCCAGCGCATAATCCATGCACACATGTGTCCACTCAAGTACATAGGACCTATGTAGGTACGTGAGAAAGTTGGAGAGAGAGCCACGCGCCGCGGTCGCGAAAAGCTGTGACTGCGTTTTCGTCACGCGCTCAGTTCCTACCCAAGCGTTTTCGTGCTACACACCTCTATTTTTAGTCTCACGCGAATACGGTGTTTTTAGTGACGTAGTTAACATTTTTCCCAGCATGCCAGTGTAAATTTTAACCGTATCCGTTTTGTGAATGCTGAGAGACAAGTGCGCGAAGATTTTGCTCATCAAACCCCCCCCTAGTTCATCTCGAACGTGAGTATCATTTTTATTCGGGTTGTTATCTTCACATAGAACAATCATTTTGCTACAAGTGTATGTAATTTGAAAGAAATATAATGACTAGGAGAAAAATTAGTCGTCCTGAAAAAAGGTAGGTATGTTAGAAAGTTGGTGAGAGAGCCACGCGCCGCGGTCGCGATAAGCTCATCAAAACCCCCCCTAGTTCATCTCGAACATGAGTATCGTTTCTATTCGGGTTTTGATAACACATAGAACAATCATTTTGCTACAAGTGTATGTAATTTGAAAGAAATATATGGGCTAGGAGAAAAATTAGTCGTCCTGAAAGAAAAAAAAGGTCGCCGATTTTCCTTTGACTGCGGCTTCACTAGGCAGATTCCAAGGTCTAAAATATTCCTCTATTGAGTATTACTTTTGTTATTAATGCATGGTATGGTGTATTTAGGGTTGTTGCTTTATGTCATGATACATGGATAATAATCATTCTTGCAATTTGCTGTACGCCTGATGCTGAGTTAGCCACAACTTCGGAGGATGAGGTAAAACATCTGAATAGTTGTGTAAACGGTAGTAATTAATTGACTGATTAATTAATTAATCAATTTCATATCTGCCTGTTATTATGTTTTATCTGTTTAATCAATAGTTCAGGTCATAAGCATTCCAAAGATATCATTGGTGTTCTTATATCTTTGTAAAATAAAAAGTTATGAACGTTTTAGAGCTAGTTTGAGTATGAACGGCGGTAATTAATTGACTTTTTAATTAATTAGTAAAATTCAGATCTGTCTGTCAATTTTTAAAAATCTTTTTAATCAATAGTTCCAGTCATAAGCAATCCAGAGATGTCATTGGTTTTCTTATAGCTTTAAAAATGAGAAAGTTATGCAGGATTTTAAGGTTCAGTGCATGCAATTTGATCACAAGTTTTCTGTTGTTTTTATAGTAAAAAAAAGGGCCGAAATTTATTCAATTAAAAAATCATAACTTTTGAACAAATAAACTTACAGATCTCATATTTATACCACTGGAATTGTCTTTTTATTCTCTTTCCAATGATCTACTTTTAATTAATATCATTTATGTTTCATTTTTTTTCTAACATACCTATGATAGGACTGCCAGTGCATAATCCATGCATACATGTGTCCACTCAAGTACCTAGGACTGCCAGCGCATAATCCATGCATACATGTGTCCACTCAAGTACCTAGGACTGCCAGTGCATAATCCATGCACACATGTGTCGAGTTAGCAAACGTTTGGCATCGTGCCGGCCCCACGGGGAAAGCACCACGAGTTGAGATTCGACGTATACAAACGAGCTTAAATTAAATATGCACAGAGCAAAATAAAAAAACAAAGTCAAAGTACACTATTCACAAAAAGCGCTGCTAACTTTATCTCCAGTCTGAGTTAATCACTATTGCATCTCCAGCTATGAATTAAAAAATCAATGACAATCGCCGAAGTTCTGTTACGAAAGTGTTCATATCATATGCGTAGGTAGTCTGCTCAAAACAATGCGAAGTCCTTGATCATTCGAGTCGAGGTCATCAAATATCATCGCTGTAACCTTGATTTTAGAGCAAAAGATGTGATCGTAAAACAAATCAGCATTGCTCAGATATAGTTATTTAACAATATCTTCCATGCGTTGTAAGAATTAGGACGATTTACCGTTTCGACTGGCGTTGAAAAGCTTCACGGTCGCCATGTTGTCCCAATGCCCCGAGATCCACAGAGAGCGAATAAAGGGCGTTAACTCGTCAAAACAGCGGGCTAGCTGAAGATTCCAGGGACTGCAGGTGACAACAAAGACCTGCTGGTGACAGTAAAAGAATGATAAAGGGGGGGTGGGGGTGCGGAGGGGGGGGGGGAGGGGGGGGGGTGGGGGGGGTGGGGGTGGGGGGAGTAGGGGGTGAGGTGGGGGAGGCGTGATTCTCGTCGCTAAACAGAACGCATTTTTTTTTGCTTGCCTTTGCATGCAAAGAGCTTTAACTGTTTACATGAGTAACGTCCAACACTATCCATCTTCCGAAAGTCTGCCATGGCCATTGGATAGGCTATCCAAAAGTTGAAATAAAATGTATTTGGTATTTTTATGCATTTTAATGAATATCGGGTGTAAATAAACTTTTCGTTTAATTTTTTAAACTCTTCTAAACTTATCGCCATTGCTATGATCATCTTCAGATAACCGTCGTTATTTACAGTTGACAAGGCAGTAAAATTAAAGCACTGCAGAGCAAATTTGTACAAAAGATTGAATGGATGGAATGACAGAAATGTTGGGAATAGATTAGGGAATGGCTTCCTATATCATAGACAGCACATGTCTCTTTGAAAACGTGTATGCAAATAGTAGTTACAGCTAGCATACTTCAGTCAATTTGGACTTGTAGTCTTGGGGTCATGCACTCTTATGGGACCTATACGAAGGTATTGCCACCATAATAATTTCAACCAGATCCCTGTTTCTATGCACACAGTCAGCAGGAGGGTCTGATTACTGCAAACTGTTTCTGCTTTATTCCCCTATTTAAACATCAGTGCAAATGTATATCTTTACCCTTTTGAGTCATATCAGGCAATTAGTCTTATATGAAGATGTGCGCAGGCACACCATTAGGGTATCGCAAGTTAAATCAGATGCCTCTCTGTACAGGAATTGAAAAATTCCCAGTATTAAATTCAGGTCGAGCTAACAGTGGGTTACCTCCCCTGAATCGTACGATTAGTTCTTGCATCGCAAGTAGTCCTGCCTTCTCAAGAGATTGTAGAAGACAGAGATGCAAATCATGAAAGTGGGCGAGGGTCTCTGGGGTCATACTTACCGAGACAAATTACTCATGCCTGTCCTCCTTACTACTTCCAAGTATATATTTTTTAATCATGAATGAAAAGGAAGGGAATTAAACCCAACTCTTATGAATTAACAAGGAGGGAATGGCTGTCGGTTGATCAAATGTTAAAGCAAGGCTCCGTCAGACATGCACCATGCCTGGGCAGCTTCTCTGGGTAGCACTGGAGAAGTGTGGCCTTTGAATTACTCATGCTTACTTCAGGTCCAATACGTCTTTGATGGATTAGAATGCAAGTGCGATGTCAATTGCTAGTGTTTATATTTCTGATTATAAACTAGACAGTTTTTCTTACCTTTCAGTTGACCTTTATACAGTTTGGTATATAGTCTGAGTTTGTATTACAAACAAACCCCCAAAACAACAACACCAAGACTCCTTGGCTGACAGACTACTTGTTGACTTTCATAATTTGCATCATTAGCAAATTGCAAGGCAGTTGAAGCAGAGGACCTCTCAAAGGTTTATGCCGCCATTGAAATCAACCAACCTTGCAACACATTAACTGCATCAACTATTGAAAACCACCACAGCATATGAATTTCAAAGAAGACAAAACAAAGAGAATACTGCAGTATTGGGTGTTTATTCCTTTGTTGAGATGACTTTATGAGTGATAATGACAATGAGGCCCATACCATCTGGTGTGCATCCAATTCCCATTCAGAACACATTTCCACACACATCTTGAGAACTACAGAAGAAAATTAATTCCTAGCTTGCACAATATTGCTGTATGATGGGGAAATAGGTTTTTGGAAGTATCTCACCTGAGAGCAACGGTTTTTGCTGGTGAAGTTGGTAGTCCAACAACTGTATAGAAATTGAGGTGGAGGGTGGATGGGAGTTGAGTTATGCCCCGGGGTGATGAGCGGTGTTCGCTCTGAGATATGAGTAGTAGTGAGTAAAGATGGGTCGTGAGTTGGTTGTGAGAAGATAGCTATATTAGAGAGCGCAAGAAGACAGATCAGTCCGGGTACCAAGAGAAGACAGAAGATAGAGATCGGTCTGCCTGCTGGGTGAGAAGAAGAGAGAAGAGGAGGGCGAAGCACAGAAGAGAGAGGCAGATGAAGAAGAGAGAAGAGGAAGGCGAAGCACAGAAGAGAGAGGCAGACGAAGAGATAGGCTCCACACAGCAGAGACGGGCAGAGAGAGAGAGAGAGCAGGCAGAGTTGGAAGGTTGGTGCGAGTTTTACACGGGTCGATAGTTTTACTTGTCGAGGGCTGACCTACGTGCTTTTATGTTTTATATAAGAAGGCTGATCGACATTTCACTAAAGTCACTTGTGCTTTTTCATTTTTCTTGTTGGGAGTCGAGTAGGTGAAGAGTATGTGTAATTTTATAAGATTGGGTTATTGAGGATGTTGGGTTTGAGCCATATACCAATGTAACATGCTTTTTATTTTTATTTTCTACCCCTGTGACGGGCATGTTTTATGTTGAAATATAAAGACATGCAAGTAATCTGGGACCTGTTTTATTTCGTTTTTGTGGATCCCCGTAACATGCTGGGATTAAACATTTGGACTCATCTTCGCCAGTTGACATTTTACTGCACCAAAACTTGACATGGGACATCAGCTGAAATAAATTTGAGTACTTCCTTGCCCTATTCAAGAGTTTCTACATGTCATTACTGCCAACCATCAGTGTATATAAAAACTAAATAAAATATACAGCTGAACTAGGTGTGCCTCTTGCCACATTAATTAAGTAGTCAAGGTTCTGTTTATGTATGAATGAACTTTAAATATGGACTGATATACTATACCAATGACCTTGAATAGTAAACTTTCTGTGAGGATTAAATATACCAGGGGCAGGTAATATTTTGTATACAAAATGCAACAAAACCTTTTTTCAAGACTAAGGTGGCTCCTTAAATAAAAGCTTAAAAAAATTAAATAAAAAATAATTTAGCACACAAAAAAGAACTACAAGGCACAATTCATCAACTACGATGAGAAAAATAAAACCAACAAGAAGGGCAAAGCCCATACGACTCACATGCTTGACCTTGACCTTTATATGACCTTGACCTTCAGGTGTCCTTCAAGGTCAAGGTCAAACAACTAAACCTACCAATGACATCATACACAAAGAAATGCTTTACACATTTTTCCTACCAAAATACATGTGACCTTGACCCAAGGTCAAGGTCATCCAAGGTCATGCAACACAAAGCTGTTAATTCAAGACATAGGAAGCACAATGGTGCTTATTGGCACTTTCTACCATGAGATATAGTCACTTTTAGTGGTTCACTACCCCATTTTGGTCACATTTCATAAGGGTCAAAGTGACCTTGACCTTGATGATATGTGACCAAATGTGTCTCATGATGAAAGTATAACATGTGCCCCACATAATTATTAAGTTTGAAACAGTTATCTTCCATAGTTCAGGGTCAAGGTCACTTCAAAATATGTATACAATCCAACTTTGAAGAGCTCCTGTGACCTTGACCTTGAAGCAAGGTCAACCAAACTGGTATCAAAAGATAGGGCTTGCTTTGACCTATATACCACTTGTAGCTAAGGTCGCCATTCTCAATAACGTGGGAGAAAATTGGGAAAATGTGAAAAATGACTGTTTTTGAGACCACATTTATGGCTCCTGTGACCTTGACCTTGAAGCAAGGTCAAGTCACTATGTATGTTTTTTGAGGCCTTGTCATCATACACCATCATGCCACATTTGGTGTTGATAGACTTAATAGTCTCTGAGAAAAATCCAACGTTTAAGTTTTTTACGGACGGACGGACGGACGGACGGACGACACGGCTCAGTACATAGACTCACTTTTGCTTCGCATGTGAGTAAAAAAACCATGCACTATTAACATTACAGTACAACAATATAACGATCGTTACAGCCCATTTCACAACTCTCTCAAGACAAACAATGGCAAAGCAATGGCATCTTTGATTATCAATGCATCTCATGGAATACTACATGTCACCAGTTGAAGGAGGAATCCTGCTGCCCTTGTAAAACATCAAATAGGATTTCCAATGTTAACGCCAAGCACCTGTGTAACTTGTATTTGTGATTAAAAAGGCAATTGAAGATACAGCAATGAATAGAGATGGATTTGTTCTTGGGAGGCTTGGAAAGGCATCTGTGATATTCAGAGACTTTCTCCTCCGAAGAGGCCCTTTGGAGAGATGGATAGACGGATAGTGCATTCACTTCATTGATTACTTGCAACCTCTGCCCTGGTTTACTGCAAAAGCAACAAGTGAGCATTGCCATTGACATGAAGACACTACCACCAGTAGTTTATTTCTTCCATCTCTGCCTGCTTCTGTCACTGCAGGAGCACCCAACCATGAAGACAGTAGCATGGATGGAGCTGGAAAAGGCAAAACCAACTTGGTTTGGACTCAGACATCTACTCTGACAAGGCCAAGTGTAGGGATCCCTTGCTTGTCTTCCTACTGTCACAATGTGAAAACCCAAAAGATTCAGTGCAATAAGAAAAGTCAGATGTACCACTCCATAGATATGTGTTTGAGTACAATCCTCTTACTTTCTATGCATAGGAATTACGTGATGTCAAGTCAGATCTAAAATTGAAGCGTATGACAAGGAGCATAATTTCATCAATGATATCATTATGGTAAAGCTTTTACAAGTACAAGTTCTACTCATGCCAAAAAAGCCAAGATTGCAAATATCCCTATCCTCCAACGCAAAATGCATTCCAGTTTTTGTCTTTCGTATATTGATTTTCCACCATAACAGATTCAAATTAATCATCAATTATGTTGTTTTGGCAATTCTTAAGTAAGAATATGTAAGACCTGTAACAAACTGCAACATCTCCATTCTCGGCAACAAATATCACAGTATGAGTGTGTGGGCAAAGCCGCTTGCAGTAGATTTCTGACTTCTAGCTCCGAGTTGTGTTCCCACAACAGCATCCTTGAGCATTTTCCCTTTAGCAACACATGGTATTACAATGAAAAACAGCAGCATACATGAAACAGACTACAGGACAAACAACAACAATCTTCCATTCATACACCTAAAAAATCGTATGCCTACTGATTTCAACATCAAGCACTGTTCCTTCTACACAGCACAACTAGTCTGCTTCCCATCCCACGCGCACAGTCCGTAGTTTGTCAGGGGATTGGCTGGATCTACGTGCACCTTTCATAATGCTGCTCCTGCCCGTCTCTGGCTCAGAGGAACTGTGCCCTGTTTGGGTCTGCGTGCTGTCTGGGCCCTCTGCACTGTGGGAGTCCAAGGTTTCCCAGGCAGATGGCCCCCTTCCTCCTCTCGGCATCTCAGTGCCAAATGTGTCAGAGCTGAGCTGGCTTTGAACATTGGCAGACATGTTGGGCTGAGTGCCAGTGGTCTCAGCTGTCAGAGATGCTGTAGATTTCATGCTCTCTTTCTCGGCATTCGTGCCTCGAATTTTCCCCTTAGAGTCCAGGACTGGGACAGAACGCGAGCGTTTGTGAGGGTCCTTCTCTTGGTTCATAGCAGCACCAGTGTTTCGAGACCAGGGATCCTTGGTGATGGGAATCAGCCCCATGGGTTTGGCACGGAAAGCTCCAGAAGGCAGAGACCGGGCAGAGAGGGGAGGGAGGGGTGTCTGATGGCCACGGGATGAGAGCGAGCCCACAGAATTATGAACAGGCAGACTTCTTGAAGACAGCTGTGCTGGAAAGTTGTGCCTGGGACCATGGCCAACAGAAGACAGAGAGACAAGGGACCTGTCTGAAGGAAGACCTTGGGCAGAGATGGGAGCTAGCACCCTGCTACTGTTCCACACACCTCGGGAACCCAAAGACCCCAGTGATGCAGAAGCTTGCAGGCTGTGGGCCGAAGGAAGATCCTCCTTCTCTTCATCAGCAAAACCCACTAGTGCAGAGTTGTTGAGGTCCTTTGGGCTGTGGGGTGGGCGTGTAACAATCTTGGTGAGGTTGCCCTGGTGGTCCACGATGCACATGTAACTCTCCCCCTGAGGCAGCTGGTAGTTCTGCGAGTACAAGGACAGGCGGTGCTGACCATCAGCCCGCTCATCCTTGCGACGGCATTCCACCTGGCAGCAGAGGCAGTCAATCCCTCCATTGCACTGCAAGGGAAGCATTTGGTAATCGGCCATAAGTATGTGTACGCTCATCCCCTATGGTTGATGTCTAGTCAAAGATGGGTTCTTGAGTCTATCATTTCTCTCTGCAATTAATTATAACTGCATAAAACAGAGTTAACCTGGTTTGGATTAAGGATGCAGCATGTACAAAATCTGATAGATCACTTAATATTAGCTCATTGCTCCTTTTAAAATGAGACCGTGTTGTGAATGTCATTGACATCTGCAAGAAAACTAATCTCCAGTGAGGTGACAAGAGTTACAAGTGCTTCAAACAATTTCTAGTACAGTAGTAGTATTCAAGTTTCATTGTACTCTATATACAAAGCATTACTAATTCCAGTGAAGTGTTTACAACACCTACCTTATTCAAACAAGATTCAAACCATGATGAATGGATTTTTACTTTTAATCTACTGATCACTTTGAATGACCCTACACAAATACCTCTTGGTACGTTATGAGAATAATGTACACAGCTTTAAGTTTATACTGTTCTGCAACTAAGTGCTAAAATTATACATTTTAAACCACAGAAAAATAGATCACAAGTAGATGTTAATGGTTCTGAACATGTGACAGCCCTCCTGATGGCATGTTTGACCATCATGGCTGCATATATGCATTGTGTGTGCATGCACGTACATGTGTATGTATGCCCACATGACATGAAACAAAACCATGTTTCAATTTTTGATAATTGAAAATTCTTAACCATTCATCCCAACTTCAAATAAATGAATTGAAAGACATGAACATTAAAATCTACAACTGGGGGTGGGGGGTGGGGGGTGGGTGGGTGATGGTAATCCAAATAGTGCAATAATCAATAGTAAACAAATGTTTTCTGTTCTGATGACAAGTTCAAAATGTTGTATAAAAGTATAATGAAATAACATAACATAATTTCCCTACTGGTTTAACTAATGGGATGCCTAGAGGGATACTGCAACTTGGCTGTTACAGTCAATTCAGGATTCAAAGTCCAGCCCTGAAAATTGACAGATCAACTTTCTTACTAAAGATGTAGATTGTGTGTGTGTTGAGTGTGCATGCATGCACATAAGTGTTTTATTTACAAATACAAGTTGTTCAGTTGCCTTGTCAATTGCTTAGAGTCTGTACAGCTGTGCAAGTTTGTGTGTGTGTGTGTGTGTGTGTGTGTGTGTGTGTGTGTGTGTGTGCGCGCGTGAGTGTACTGCATAGATATTTGCGTTTGTTAGTTTTGTGTGTGTATATATGCGTTAGTATGTTAGTGTATGAGAGTGTGAGCAGGAGGGAGGAAAATGAAGGGAGGGAGGGGGAGGGGGAGGGGGAGGGGGAGGGAGGGAGGGAGGGAGGGAGGGAGGGAGGGAGGGAGGGAGGGAGGGAGGGAGAGAGGGAGGGAGGGAGGGAGGAGGGAGGGAGGGAGAGAGAGAGAGAGAGAGAGAGAGAGAGAGAGAGAGAGAGAGAGAGAGACAGACAGACAGAGAGAGACACAGAGAGAGAGAGACAGAGACAGAGAGAGACACAGAGAGAGAGAGAGAGACAGACAGAGACAGAGAGAGACAGAAAGAGAGAGAGAGAGACAGACAGAGCGAGAGAGAGAGACAGAGAGAGACACAGAGAGACAGAGAGAGACAGACACAGATACAGAGACAAACAGACAAAATGTGTATTTTCATGCATGCTGGTATGAAGTTGCTTTATTCAATCCAATCCTGATGCATAAGGTAGTTTCCTGGTGCCAACAGTTTGTTGCCCATTCTGGAGGCTTCATTACTGCTTATTCAAGGGTCCAAGTCTCCATATGTGTGGATGCAAAATGTGCAGTAAATCTGAATGTTTGTGCACATTCATTCTTTTCGGTAAGTATACAGGCATGCTCATGTTTGAGTGGGAAATGTCTGAGAATGAGCGGGCAATGTGAACAGGGATGACTGGAATCACTTAGTTATAAGCTGTGAGGCACCAAAGTTTTTGGGACTTGGCAGATGTCACCTGCAATCCTCCCAGCATGGAAGGAATGGCCTCTAGCACTGGCAAGAGCCATTTCATTTTCTATATCGTGGCCAAAGGTACTTGGAACAGTCATTTGTTTAATGAGGTGTGGCAATACATATTTCTGAAAAACCACATCTCATAACAGCTTCCACATCCAGTCTTGGTGAAGATCCAGACCACAACACCTACTGTCACCACACCTTCCATTCTGTGATAGCACACATGAGTTCAAAGTTTTTTCTAGCCATCATCAATTACATACTATACTACAACCCATTTGAAATGTAGCTAAAAGTCACATCAATTGTGTAAAATTACCACACTTTGCACAACAAGTATGCCAAAATCTTCATTTCTGTGAATGTTCCACAAGGAAAGAAATTTTTCCTTTGATATTTAATTGATATAATGTATATTCATTATTTTTTTACTCAGGTATTTTCTCCTCACTAAGGCACGACTGAATTACAGTGAGTGATAATGAGAAAATTAGCATAAATTAGTAGGAACTACTACTAACTAGGTCTACATGTGCATATCTCTGTGTTACATACTCAACACATAGCCATTGGTAATTAGGCTTGACATAAATTTATCATCTACACAAACTTGACTACGATAACACATACATACCAAGTGAAAGAGAGAGAGAAGACAAGGAAAGCCTCCCCACACAACAAATTCATCCCTGCATGCTTCAGGCAGCAAAACCTTGCACCTGTGCTCCAGGGGTTAGTTTCCATCCATAGTGGACAAAGGGAACATTCCCCACCATGCAAGCTCTAGCACCACTACCTGCTTTCAACCACAGTGACAACACTGCAAACCTGTAGAGCTATTCTCTGCTTCACTAACTCTGGTCATGCTTCATAGCAAGTGCTAGCAAGCCATTGTCTATATTCTACTCAGGCCTCTTTTTCTATACATGCCAAGTAATATGAGTCATGGGCAAAGCCTTCAAATTCAACTCTACTGGAAGAACTGCCAATTCCCTACTCCGCAAACAAATGCATTGCTCTACAGCTAGCCACATGCTTCCAATGGCACCTGAAATCTGAAACCAGCTCAACACTCCAAGAAAACATGCTGCAGAGAGAGGCACTGAAAAGGCCAGTGGGTTTTATGTTAGGGACTGGAGGGCCAGGTCACACCACCACAGATCATGCAATTGAAATCACACTTCATGCCACACAGCAAATCCAGAGTACACCATCAACACACAGATTACAGGGGTGAAGAGTTTTTTTCTCTCTCCTTTTTTACTTCCCCTGATAATCATACACAGCAAGGACCTTGATCCCACACTGATGGCACAGCTGTTAGAAGTCAGTATTGGCAGGGGTGGGGATTGGTTATCAGCAAAGCTGGCTATGTACAAGCCAGGCAGGCAGGCAGGCAAGTAGGCAGGTTGGCAGCCACTCAGGTAGGCAACCTAGCATGTAGGCTGGTAGGCAGTTTGCTAGGCACACAGAGGGAAAGCCTCAGTGCCATACTTACTGCAGAAGAAGGGAAACCTAAACACTTAGGCGGGATGCTGGGTTTAGGTGAGAGTTTGATTCTGGCTGCCAAAGTCAAAGCACCGCTGGCAACAGAAACCAATCAATGTACGTCCAGAAACAATAAAACAGAAAAATAGACAAAAAACCAAATATGATCCACCCTAGCGGGACAACATCGACTTGAAATAATCAGACACTGAAAACAAAACTTTGCAGTGAGGATATATATGAAGAGAAGGGCGACATCCAATGTTCACACAATGGAGAGAAGAGAGACATCAATGTCTATGAAATTTCATTACCTGATTATTAGCCAAGATAGAATAGTGGTGTCATCCCTTAAGAAGTCCCTTTAAAATAAACACAACATAATTCCAGTATAGTTCTAAAACACAGTTTTCAAGCACCGCCATCTTACAGTCAGTCAGAACTCCTTCAAACAGGAGCAAGTTTCCAAAATGTAGCCTGCATGTGCCCAGAAAAAATTCCAACAAACACGACATTTTCAACCAGCACCTGAGAGTCACAAGAAATGTAAGAGCTTCTGCATTCTTTGTTTAAATTTTTCATACTCTGATTCCACTATTCAATTTCTGAAAGTCTTCAAAGGCACATCTTCCTGTTAAAATAAATTATGTGGCCACAGGAACGATCTGACCAAGGCTGAGATTGTCACTCCTCTGTCAGGGAATACCCCTGGATGACAGTGAAGGCACAAGGTGAGTGTGGAACAGCAGACAGCTGGGAGAGGGTGGGGGAAAGGGGGTGAGGTGAGGGAAAGGGGGTGAGGTGGGGGGAAGGAGGAAGCAACTCATGGGTGGGTGGGAGGGAGAGGGGATGGGGGAAGGGGGGAGTGGCCATGGAATTGCCTGCGAGGGAAGGGAAGGAAAAGCAGGCAAAATCATGCCATGCTTGAGACATTACCATTCAAGGGGCACAAAAGATGCTGAACCCAATACACAGGCAAAACACTGTTCTCCGCTGCCATATTCACATCATCATGCTCCACAGACAGTACTTGGAAACATACAAACACCACCCTTGAGACACCATGACCAAGACTTCAGTGCCAGATTAGTTGGCGAGTCAGCTGAAACATTTACTTCTGCCACTAAATTTCAGTCTGTTAAGGAAACAGTACCAGGGAAGACAAAGACATCCTTTCCCTTTGGGAAAAAAAAGGTTGGAATCAAGGTATTAAAAAGTAAATTATGTGTAGTGTAGCTAAGACTATCATCAATATCAGTATGCTATGAATACACCATGCAAGAACTGTCTAGCATTAAACTTAAAATAGTTATATTCCAGTGAAATTTCTCTCTCTATTTTTTCTTTCAGCCCAAAGTAATAAAAGAGAGATGTGATAAACTTCTGCAGCAGTTTTGAAACACACTCAAGCCAGTTTTGACCAGCAAGGACCAACTGAGGTTATATCAAATTAAACTTGTACAAGCAGCTTGGCAGTGGGCAAAATGAGTCACAACAAGAGAAATAAAATGCAATGGTAATTGCAAAGATGAGTGCCACACACTGTCTATCATGAGTGGACATTGCTAGGCACACAAAATGCCTTATGGAAAGTTTAAGTCTGACATAAATTGAATAAGCAGCTGACATCACATGTTATCTCTGAAGCTGCCACTATGACATTTCATACATGTTGACAATCACATACACTTCTGCTAAAGACATGTGATAGTTCCAACACAAACTGACTATCATACATATTCACACAGACATCAACCTATACTCCAAGGAGCACAGAATCAAACAGCAACCCTGAGTCTATTCAAATCAATCAGATCAAAATGCTGTGCTGAAAAATTGAGACGAAGGCTTGCACACATCATACCACCAGTCAGATAGGCCTATGGTGATGGAATGGCAACATTTAGGGAAGTAAATCAAACTGAGCTCAAGCTATCTGAAGGGACAGAGGCAAAGGAGGTATGCTTGGGCAGCTGCGGAAGCTGGCAGTGTGGTTTTCATACTCACATTGCAGGGGCCATTGGGGTCGTCGGATAAGCATGTGCAGAGAAGCAAGTTCATGCAGTTCACCTTCTGCAAAGGAAAGCAACCACCACTTTATCTTTCTCAGTCCATGGCAAATAAAAAGGGAAAACAATGTTTCACCAACTTCGTGATGACAACAAGCAAGACAAACAGTTCTGACTGGGTGGTGGGGTGGGTGGGTGGAAATCATATTTCTCAAATGACAGAAATATCTTCAAAAGGCTTCCAACTCATTCAGAGAAAGTAGGCAATTGTGAAAACTTTTCTGTAGATTAGATGTTAACAACACAGTAAACTGTACAGGAATCTTCTGGTATAAAAATAAAGTCTATCATTATAAAAGTACACTAGCATTAAATACATAATTGCACAAGAATTCTTGAGGGCACATCTTGATACTCCTAAACATAACTCCATCAAAATGTCTATTTATTAATACAAAGAGTGAAAAATCTTTTCTTGGGGATTCAGTTGCAAAAGTGTATAAGTAAATAACAGTCTTGATGACTGAGTGTGCATCATTGATAGTTTACCAGACTGTGTACATTTCAGTGACTTAACACTTAGCATTGTGCACGCAAGACAGGCAGTAAAGCCGCACCATGCAATGGACAGCAGCTAGGTTAATCTACTTTGCACAGCATATTCATGTCTGGCATGAAGTACTTGTTCCAGTCACTGTGCTGTGACTGGCGTAAGCCGACATGCAAAGCCAGTGTCTCTACATTACAAACAACCACAGAGAGACTTTCAGACAGGTGCAATCCACAATTGATCCTGTCTTGCTGTTTGGGCAGGCCTCAACAACACAAACTGCACACAAAGAAGCAGTTGATATGCATGCCAAGGTGGCCAGGGTGCACTATGATGCATTACATCTCCCTTTCAGACCGGATGCTACGCGTGCGTTACATCTCCCTTTCAGACTGGATGCTACGCAGACGTCGCATTTGACAGTGGTGTACTTCTTGTTTCTAGGAAGTGTAGAACTGAAGATATACATTTTTTAATGAGTGTTGTCAACTTTGTGTTTTTTCGTGAAAAAAGCTCGGGTTTTAGGAAGCCGTTTTCATCACTCACTGTAGGTCATAATGGGTTAACATTAAACGTTGTGTTTGCTTCCTAAGGACAATACTGAACACACAGTAGCAGCAGTCGTGCATGCAACTGGCTTAATTAAGTTCATGCAGTCTGCTATATATAAAATGCAACTATAATTTCTAAACAAATTATCGATGTAAACTGCTGGCGAAAAAGTAATACGACCTAAATTCCACAAATTCAGCTGATTCACTTAATGCATCATTACAGACAGCTGCACATATACTGTACTAGCCGCTTCGCGGCCAGGCAATGCGCAAAGCGCCAAAGCCACATACAAAGCCAAATTGTTCAGCCGCCATTTAGTTTTTTTCATTACGTAACCATGATAACCAAAAACTTTGTTCACAGATCTTCATCATTTGACTTTACCTACCCACACCAAATTTCGGTCAAATCGGAGCACTTTGAGTTTTCGGCGGCCATCTTGGTTGTGCCCACTTCCGGTTACCATGGCAACACCATTTTTTTAACCCCACCATGACCTGACCCCAGCCCACACCTAACCCCATACCAAGTTTTAAGTCGATGGGAATAAAACTGTGTACTCCTGTGTCTCAGGCGGCTTCGCCACCTTCGACACAGTCGTCCAAATTCTTCAGTCGCCATTTTGTTTTTCTAGTTACGTAACCATGATAACCATAAATTTAGTTCACAGATCTTCATCATTTGACTTGACCTACCCACACACCAAATTTTGGTCAAATCAGAGAACTTTGAGTTTTTGGCAGCCGTCTTGGTTGTGCCCACTTCCGGTTACCATGGCGACACCTTTTTTTAACCCCACCATGACCTGACCCCAGCCCACATCTAACCCCATACCAAGTTTTAAGTTGATGGGAACTCCTGTGTCTCAGGCGGCTTCGCCGCCTTCGACACAGTCGTCCATTGTTTACTCTGCCGCCATTTTGTTTTTCTCGTGACGTAACCATGGTAACCGAAAAATTTGTTCACAGATCTTCATCATTTGACTTTACCTACCCACACACCAAATTTCGGTCAAATCGGAGCACTTTGAGTTTTTGGCGGCCATCTTGTTTGGGCCCACTTCCGGTTACCATGGCAACGCCATTTTTTTAACCCCACCATGACGTGACCCTGGCCCACATCTAACCCCATACCAAGTTTTAAGTCGATGGGAACTCCTGTGTCTCAGGCGGCTTCGCCGCCTTCGACACAGTCGTCCATTGTTTCCTCAGCTGCCATTTTGTTTTTCTCGTGACGTAACCATGGTTTACAACCAAATTTTTTTTCCGCAGATCTTCATCATTCGACTGTACCTACCCACACACCAAATTTCGGTCAAATCGGAGCACTTTGAGTTTTTGGCGGCTATCTTGTTTGTGCTTATTTCCGGTTACCATGGCGACACCATTTATTTAACCCCACGTTGACCTGACCCCGGCCCACATCTAACCCCATACCAAGTTTCAAGTCGATCGGAATAAAACTGTGGAAACGTATAAGTGTCACACACACACACACACACACAGACAGACACACAGACAGCGAAAATATATATACAGATTAAGTCACGACAATGTCAGTTTATAACAAAGAACTTGAGACAATAAGAAATTCCACTCCACGATTTTGCGCAGGACGGGGTTTACGGCGGGTTGCGTGAGTTGCGTCCCTTGTTATTGATTGGATCATGATGATCAAAATGGCGCCATGGCAGGCGAAATCAATGCTTGGAGCGATTATGCTCTAGCTACCGATTTTATGAGCCAGTGAGTCTCTCAAATTGACAATAAACTGATGACAGGCCACACCGTCTACTCATGATTGATCCAACCAAACTAAAGGGAAGTAAGCAAAAATTACCTGTGAGTGACTGTGACGTAAAAAAATACCTGTGACGGAAGCAAAATCTCGTCCTGCTTTTTACTATGCAAGATACTATGCTGGCTCTTCTTATTGTCTCAAGTTCTTTGGTGAGAGTGCTGATGATGGAAAGACAAAAGTACATCAGAAATCAGTCTCTGTAGTATGGAGAGGGAATTGCATGAACCATACAAGAGGTCAAGAGCATTTTTATCGAGATTTTGTTACATGCACACAAAACAGAGCATCCACTTCACAGACATGAATACTCAGGATGCAAAAAAACTGCATGCACTCAGAGATTCACAAACTATCAATGTCATGAGTACTTATTGAGCAAGCATTCCATGACCAGTCTCTTGAAAGGAGCATACACAACCTCTGCACTCACAAATGCACAGGATGCATAGAGACGCTGCAAAGGCTGTAATGATATCTGTGCAATAGTGCTTCAAACGGTGCCTTTTGTGATGGAGTGAGTTGTAAAAAGGGTGCACTGTTGTGCTTGTGCTATGTTTAAGAGTCTAGGAATGCGGAATGATTACTCTTCATTCCTAAGTCTAGGAGGGAATTGTGTGAATTTTTCTATTATGCAGTGATGACAGTAAGCTATTTCTGTTGCATGACAGTAAACCATTATATAATGCAGTGATGACAGTAACCGTTTCGGTTGCTTGACAGTAAATCATTTCCATTCTGCAGTGATGACAGTAAGCCAATCCTGTTGCATGACAGTAAGCCATTCCTATTAAGCAGTGATGACAGTAAACCATTTCTATTATGCAGTGATGACAGTAACCATTTCTGTTGCATGACAGTAAACCATTCCTATTATGCAGTGATGACAGTAAACCATTTCTGTTGCATGACAGTAAACCATTCCTATTATGCAGTGATGACAGTAACCATTTCTGTTGCATGACAGTAAACCATTCCTATTATGCAGTGATGACAATAACCATTTCTGTTGCATGACAGTAAACCATTCCTATTATGCAGTGATGACAGTAACCATTTCTGTTGCATGACAGTAAACCATTCCTATTATGCAGTGATGACAATAACCATTTCTGTTGCATGACAGTAAACCATTCCTATTATGCAGTGATGACAGTAAACCATTTCTGTTGCATGACAGTAAACCATTCCTATTATGCAGTGATGACAGTAAACCATTTCTGTTGCATGACAGTAAACCATTCCTATTATGCAGTGATGACAGTAAACCATTTTTGTTGCATGACAGTAAACCATTCCTATTATGCAGTGATGACAGTAACCATTTCTGTTGCATGACAGTAAACCATTCCTATTATGCAGTGATGACAATAACCATTTCTGTTGCATGACAGTAAACCATTTTTATTATGCAGTGATGACAGTAAGCCAATCCTGTTGCATGACAGTAAGCCATTCCTATTATGCAGTGATGACAGTAAGCCATTTCTATTATGCAGTGATGACAGTAAGCCATTTCTATTATGCAGTGATGACAGTAAACCATTTATGTTGCATGACAGTAAACCATTCCTATTATGCAGTGATGACAGTAAACCATTTATGCTGCATGACAGTAAACCATTCCTATTATGCAGTGATGACAGTAAGCCACTCCTGCATGGTGCAGTTCCCTTCTCCACCTACACACACAGAGGTCACAGCACACCATTCCAAAATAATGACAGAATTTTACAGACTGGCACAATGCTGCTCCTAAGTGCATGCTGAGGTACTTCTAAAAACATGTATTGTTGCCTGTAATTTAGACACTTTCACTATGCAATAGGTGATGACTAAATGACATAATGCGCATTTTTCCTAAAGGACAATTTATCTTGCATAAAAGCTAGCATAAAAGCTCATAATAATACTTAATGCATGGAAATATAACACAAGACATTTTACCAGTGGCTGAAAAGTAAAAATAACAAAATAAATGTAAATAAACAAAACAACATGCAACAACATCCATAACATTTAGTGATCAAGGTCAAAAGGAGCTTTTCCAGTACCTTACAACAAGCCTTTGCATCCTGCAAACACAATATTTATCATAAGGTGAAAATGACAGCATATCCACATTTCACTCTAAAATTCATCACTCTTTCCCAACATCCTTTATTCACAGATAACTTAGTGACCTACAGAGTGTAAAGACAAGATGGCATTTCTGTTTTCGAACCTGTCAACTTTTATGCTCTGGTCTGCATACACACATCTCATGCAGTGTTTATCCAGCCCCTTTTTGACCACAGCAGTCTAATACCTATACCATGCATCTAAACTATTTCCCCCGGCCCTGATAAACTTTGATCATTACATCTACTGGTCTGTATACAATCAATCATCAAATAAATCATTACTAACCGAGAGATAGAAATACACAACAGGATTGTTATTGGAGAGTTTTGTAACATGTATCTGAAGAGACAGCCAATACAATTGTAAAGCAACACCATCATCCCTCAAACCCATCTCACCTCTTCCCCCCCCAACTACAACCTCTGGAATGAACCAGCCTCCCTCTACCACACTGATGGCGGAGTAGCTTTGACAGTCTGTCAGGCAGTGAGGACAGGGGATCCTACTGCATTCAAGTCTATGCAGCTCTGCAAGCCAGCAGAGAGAGGACGTCTACCTTTCGGTTGGGACAGATGCGGTCCACACAGCCCCCTACACTGGGAGCGGAGCAGCAGCTGCAGGCTTCGTTCAGGGACAGACAGCAGGTGCAGCAGGGCTCAGGCTCCTCCGGGTTTCCACACTGGCACTGGCATCTGCCTTGGCGCTGTGGGAGAGAGAGCGGGCTCAGTGGCTGTGGTCTTTTATGGTGGCAAGCCAAGTCATACAGGACAGAATACAGCGTTTCTTCAGTCTTGAACAGTATAGGAAATTTGGTTATATATCCCACCCACCCACCCTACCTCTCCTCCACCACTAATCATTTCAACATCCTCACCATCACACATAAAACATGCACATGCATGCACAAAAGCACACACAGACATGCACACACACACATGCATGAACTTGCACTCATACAAACATGCACACACACACACGCTTACATACATGTGCATACATTATAAGAACACACACACACACACATATATATGGATGCACACACACACACACACACACATGCACGCACACACACCCTTAAAGTGCACCCCCATATACACAATGGTTTTAATAAAACGAGTACTCTTGTACACATTCAAAATGTATTTGTTTTTCTCCTGGAATGAAGACTAAATACCCTTTCCAACTACCAAGATAACAGCTCAACCATTCATGCATTGATAAGTAATGCTGCATGCTTTTTTCCCCTTTAAATTTTAAATAGCATCTTTCTACTACTTTGAAAAGTAACTCTTATATTGGAAAGCAAAACCAGAAAAGTATCAAGTTTATATGCAAATGGAAGTATATCTTGAGGCTGAACATTCATGTATAATCCATGTAAACTCAGTTCAGAAGTAGAAAAAAAGAAACACTATCTCTTAGGATTATGACGTTTATTCCTTCATATGCTTCATAAACGGTATAGGGTGGGTGGGTGGGTTGGTGGAAGAGAGAGAGAGAGAGAGAGAGAGAGAGAGAGAGAGAGAGAGAGAGAGAGAGAGAGAGAGAGAGAGAGAGAGAGAGAGAGAGAGAATGACTTCTTTTAATTAGAGGGCCCCCGGAAGATGGACTGAATGTTCAAGTGTACCCTCTCTAACTGAAATAAAATAAAACAAGAAGGGCAAAGCCCATACGACTCACATGCTTGACCTTGACCTTTATATGGCCTTGACCTTCAGGTGACCTTCAAGGTCAAGGTCAAACAACTAAACCTACCAATGACATCATACACAAAGAAATGCTTTACACATTTTTCCTACCAAAATACATGTGACCTTGACCCAAGGTCAAGGTCATCCAAGGTCATGCAACACAAAGCTGTTAATTCAAGACATAGGAAGCACAATGGTGCTTATTGGCACTTTCTACCATGAGATATAGTCACTTTTAGTGGTTCACTACCCCATTTTGGTCACATTTCATAAGGGTCAAAGTGACCTTGACCTTGATGATATGTGACCAAATGTGTCTCATGATGAAAGTATAACATGTGCCCCACATAATTATTAAGTTTGAAACAGTTATCTTCCATAGTTCAGGGTCAAGGTCACTTCAAAATATGTATACAATCCAACTTTGAAGAGCTCCTGTGACCTTGACCTTGAAGCAAGGTCAACCAAACTGGTATCAAAAGATAGGGCTTGCTTTGACCTATATACCACTTGTAGCTAAGGTTGCCATTCTCAATAACGTGGGAGAAAATTGGGAAAATGTGAAAAATGACTGTTTTTGAGACCACATTTATGGCTCCTGTGACCTTGACCTTGAAGCAAGGTCAAGTCACTATGTATGTTTTTTGAGGCCTTGTCATCATACACCATCATGCCACATTTGGTGTTGATAGACTTAATAGTCTCCGAGAAAAATCCAACGTTTAAGTTTTTTACGGACGCCCGGACGGACGGACGGACGCCCGGACGCCCGGACGGACGGAGGACACGGCTCAGTACATAGACTCACTTTTGCTTCGCATGTGAGTCAATAAAATAAAAATAGTAAAAAATACATGGGAGAACCAGAATCAACATCAGGTCTGGTGGTCTTGATCACTCATTTTAACTCTGCCCAATTCACAGGGGTGAGCAGAAAAAGACATACTGAAAATTTTAGTGCAAAATGAACAAAACACCAAATGAATAAATGCAAATTCACCATACATTAATAAAACTAGAATTTCTAATACAGATTAAACAAAGCAAAAATGCACTGTTTTCACAGCTAAATCAGGCAAAAATGATTCAATTGAGCAAGTCAACCATGACAACAGCCATGTCAGTTCAAACAAGAAGTTGACCCACTGCAAGTGCAATACAAGCCTGGACAGGGCAGGTACAGCAATAGAAGTCACAGTTGTTGGTGGACTTGTTGTACTTGCAATAGCCTTGTGGCTACAATCACACCACATGCATGATGGATTAGGTCAGATGGTTTGTCAATTTTACTGTTTCTACATCAGTGTGTGCTTGTGTAGGTCCATCTTTCTGTCATCCTTCACCCCTCCACATTCCATCTTTTAATTTCATTTGCATATTTAATGCCAGTCCTAATATTTTCCTCTGTAATTTTTTAATTAAAATATTCAGTTTGTTTTTCTCAATCAGTCAGTCTGTCTCAGTCAGTCTGTCTCAGTCAATCGGTCAGTCTAACACACTACAGTCTAACACACTATGTCAGTCTCAGTCCATCAACCAGTCAGTCAGTCTCAGTCAATCAGACTCCGTCAATCAGTCAGTCTAACTCACTATGTCAGTCTCAGTCAGTCAGTCTGTCTCAGTCAATCGGTCAGTCTAACACACTATGTCAGTCTCAGTCAGTCAGTCAGTCTCAGTCAATCGGTCAGTCTAACACACTATGTCAGTCTCAGTCAGTCAGTCTGTCTCAGTCAATCGGTCAGTCTAACACACTATGTCAGTCTCAGTCCATCAACCAGTCAGTCAGTCTCAGTCAATCAGACTCCGTCAATCAGTCAGTCTAACTCACTATGTCAGTCTCAGTCAGTCAGTCTGTCTCAGTCAATCGGTCAGTCTAACACACTATGTCAGTCTCAGTCAGTCAGTCTGTCTCAGTCAATCGGTCAGTCTAACACACTATGTCAGTCTCAGTCAGTCAGTCTGTCTCAGTCAATCGGTCAGTCTAACACACTATGTCAGTCTCAGTCAGTCAGTCTGTCTCAGTCAATCGGTCAGTCTAACACACTATGTCAGTCTCAGTCAGTCAGTCTCCGTCAATCAGTCTGTCTCAGTCAATCGGTCAGTCTAACACACTATGTCAGTCTCAGTCAGTCAGTCTGTCTCAGTCAATCGGTCAGTCTAACACACTATGTCAGTCTCAGTCAATCAGACAGTCTAAGACAGCAGTCAGGATGTGTGTGTGTGTGTTCATGCATATGTATGTTTGTGAGCATGTGTTCCTCTCCAACCCACCCACCCCACCACCACCCCCTTCTCCAAGAAGACAGAAATCTTTACTCACCACTAGGAGATTGCGGATGAGGATGATGACAACAATAACGACAACATAGCAGGCGATGGAGATGCAGACAATGGCAGCCACAGGCAAGGCCAGTCCATCACCCTCTGTGGTTGGTGTTGCGGTATTGGTGTCAGGCTGTGAGAAAAACAGACACTCCAAATTCAGAGCAAGCTAGAGCAAATTTGAAGAACACATAATCAGTTGCATTGTATTCATGATCTGCATCAGGAAAGAAGCAAACTGGCCTGTTGCAATCAATGACACTGTCAAGTTCACCAACACAAGGAATTGGATAATGTGATTTCCACAGCTGAGTTGGAGCTAGGCTCAACAGCAGATAAGGAGACAAATAACAACAAAATATTCCATATTCTATATATATACTCATTCTGGTTTCTTGCAGGTACAATGATGACAGAAATTTCACTTTTCTACATAGCACAGAAAACTTGGTTCAAAATGTATTCCCAATCTACACATGGATATAAATATGCCTGTGCTTTAACTGTAAGATCAAGAGTGCATGTGTGTGTGCGTGTGTGTGTGTGAGAGAGAGAGACAGTGAAAGACACACAGAGAGCGAGAGAGAGAGAGAGAGAGAGAGAGAGAGAGAGAGAGAGAGAGAGAGACAGACAGACAGAGACAGAGATAGAGAGAGAGACAGAGATAGAGAGAGAGAGAGACAGAGAGAGACAGAGAGAGACAGACAGAGACTGAGAGAGAGAGAGAGAGAGAGAGAGAGAGAGAGACAGAGAGAGAGAGAGAGAGAGAGAGAGAGAGAGGGAGGGAGGGAGGGAGGGAGGGAGGGAGGGAGGGAGGGAGGGAGGGAGGAGGGAGGGAGGGAGGAGGGAGGGAGGAGGGAGGGAGGGAGGGAGGGAGGGAGGGAGGGAGGGAGGGAGAGAGAGAGACAGCCAGACACAGACAGACAGACAGACAGACAGACAGACAGACAGACAGACACGACAGACAGACAGACAGACAGACAGACAGACAGACAGACAGACAGACAGACAGACAGACAGACAGACAGACAGACAGACAGACAGACAGACAGACAGACTTGAGAGAGACTTCAGACCATCTTTATTTCGGCCGACGACCCACAGTATAAAATTTAATGATTACATTCATATGTGCACGTTTTAAAACAGCATCAATGTTATATATTATAATGTACAGTAATGATTCAACGGAAAAGTGTATAGAAGACTTGATTATGTATACAACGTGGAATTAGATTTCTAAGTATTTACAGTTGCTTTAGACTAGTATTCATGTTTAATAAAAACCGCTGGCGCTGAACCTCCAGGTTTTGGCATTAAAAAAAAACAATAAAAAAGATCAAGTTCGAATCGCAACCTCTCGAGAAAAGAGGGGGGAAAAAAAGTAAGGTTTGAACCCGCAACCTCTCACGTGTACAACAACGGGTGGGGTGGCTCTCTCTCTCTCAAATACCATACACACATTAACAAAAAAAAGCTTCTGTGCGGATTCGAACCTGTACGCGCATCCCCTACAACCAAGCATGTCCCAGCGACAAAAAAATATTCGACGCGCTACCGAGTGAGCTAATCCATAAAGCTGTGAGGGCCTCCAGTAAACCTGGAGGGATGAAAAATCGTTCTTTCTTCATCACCAATGTCCAATCTCCTCGAAATTACGTCACGTTATTCCACGTCAAATGATCACGTCACACATGCCAAATCTTCTCTTGAGTCGGGACAGAGTTCCGTCCCTTGCCTTCTTTGCAACACCAAAACGTAAAAAAGTCACTTTCTTTTCAAACCTCGATTCTGAATATTCAATCGGACCTAACTTCCAGTAAGTGTGCAAAACGTCAAGGAAATCCGTCCAGTAGTTTTTGAGATATCAGCCGTTAACTCGTGACTGACAGACAGACACAGACGCACACACAGACAGACAGAACGATAAAGCTGTGAGGACCTCCAGTAAACCTGGAGGGTTGAAAATATATGTACACGTTTTCGTTGAGATATGAAGTAACAGTGGAAGAATGTATACATGTACAGCATCACATACCTACCTACAGGCCAGGGTCTGATATGATTTCAACCATTTGGTTGCGTAGTTTCAAAGCATAGTAAATGTACATTGCAACATCTCTCACCTTCCTGATGTCATTACTGTCTCGCAGTTTGTCAGTTTCATATGATTGTTTCTCGTTATATGCTTTTCTATGTACTTCTTTCGTGCTTCGCGATATCGGATATGTTAACACATAACACATAACAGAAAATGCTCCTTGGAGAGATAGAGAGAGAGAGAGAGAGAGAGGAGAGAGAGAGAGAGAGAGAGAGAGAGAGAGAGAGAGAGAGAGAGAGAGAGAGAGAGAGAGAGAGAGAGAGAGATCCAACTTCACAAATAAATTATATACAAAATTATCAAGCGTGAAACCCAAACGTTTAAGTAATAACTTTAGTAGCCAATATCACCCAATATCAATATCAATATCAAAAAACTTTTACATTTTGTTCCCTCCTTGAATGAAGACCCACATTAGAACTTCAGAGCAAACATAATGCTTGCGCAAACGCTTTTATACATGATTACGGAAGAAGATATACAATCGATGTCCTACTCACTGTTGACATTGCGGCATGTCAAGACGAGTCGATTCCAGCAAGGCGGTGGATATTTTTTTCGCTGCGTCGCAATTCCAATCACAATCGTTGCATGGGAGATCAGCATCTACACATCTTCACACACAAAAATAAATTGATCGGTGGTGATTTAATGTGAAATACATTCCACACTCTTGAGCGCTAGGTAATCATCTACTGCTCTAGCAGAAGCCGCCAAACAGGAGCTGATGGTACCATTCCCTTCTCGGCTCTCGCTCGTGGACCTGTTGTCTCTCTCGATGTATCAGAATATTCACCGTTGAACCGATGATTGCATTCCTCGTCCCGATATTTCGAGAACAATGTGGCAAGAGGCACTGTACTACATGACTTCCACGCAGAAGTCGTGGCAAACAGCGTGGTATACGTGCTAGTAATGCGAGTTCTTCAAGTCGAAGCACGTAAATAATCGTTCAGTTGGCGCTGCGTTCAAGAATGCATCACGTGACCAAGCCATCGCTAACGTCGTCCGTCTGTCGGCAATGTCGTAATGCACAGAGTACACATTAAAAAAAAGATGATGAAGGAGCCTAATTTCTATAATGTAAACATGCTGAATTTTGTAATGTCATGGCGTGAATTCCTTTGCCAGTCAGACCATGGTACATTATTTGTGGCAAAATGTATGCTGTTGCTGCTGCGTGCTTGCACTGCAGACAAAGATCCTATACACATAATACACATACTATATAGTGTATAAGGGTCTTTGCTGCAGATCGACGTGTTTGGTGTGCACGTACGTGTGTGTGTGTGCGTGTGTGTGTGTGCGCGCGCGCGTGCGTGCGTTTGTGCGTGCGTGTGTGTGTGTAAGTGTGTGCGTGAGTGCACGAGTGCGTGCGTGCGTGTGTGTTATTGAAGTCAGAAGTGGACTAACATTCAAAACGCATGTCGGAATAGCCACTGCAAAGGCCAACAAAGTAGTGGGTATTATCAGAAGAACGTTCGACTATCTGACGGATCGAAGATCTGTTCATCCAACTGTTCAAGTGCCTAGTAAACTCCCCAATTACCAATGCAGACTAAACGTGAGAGTCAACTACTTCTCTCAGAGAGTCGTCAACACCTCTGAAGAGTCTTCCTGAAGACGCGCCGTATCTGCGAACACTGTCGACAAATTCAAGACTAGGTTAGACTACTTCTGGAAAGACAGCCCTACTATTTATAACCCAACCTTGCTGCACCTAGACTGCATAGGCCTACTAGCCGCCACGCATGCAAGTCTAGCACTAGGAACTATATAGGGCCTATGTAAAGCTGAAATGGTCGTTATGGGCAACATTTCCGGACACAGTACCCGGGGTACTCTGTCCGATAATTTAGGAGCTTTTTAAAGCCACACCCCCTTCATTTGATTTTCGTTTTTTGGCACCAAAGTCATCTTCATCCATGCACAAAATATCCCAGAAAAAATGAAAAGGCTACATGCACAGCCTACCTCATAGAATTTTTCAAGTTCAATGTGTCACTGCGTGCGTCCTACCTGTGTGTTACTGCGTGCGTCCTACCTGTCTGTTACTGCATGCGTCCTACCTGTCTGTTACTGTGTACATCCTACCTGTGTGTTACTGCGTGCGCCCTATCTGTCTGTTACTGTGTGCGTCCTACCTGTCTGTTACGCTGAAATGGTCGTTATCGGCAACATTTCCGGACACTGTACCTGAGGTACTCTGTCCGATCGGACAAAGTACCTGAGGTACTCTGTCCGATCGGACAGAGTACCTCAGTTTGAAATCTCGTCCTTACAGTCACGTGACATACCGATGATAGCGCTCAGCTCAGACCGCAGCCGCCACTCCGCCTGACTGACTTCGCACGCCCGGGGAGTTATGCTAAGATCCGGCCGCGTTAATGTATCTGCGTTTTGTGACAAACGTCTTGCTCGGCGGTACTGTACTCCATGCACCTTAACGGTCCGTGTGATTCGGGTGTAATCTTAAGCTAAACGACGTTCCGAATGTTTCCGACTTCGACCATTTCAGCAGCGCCAATAAACGTCGTTTAGCTTAAGATTACACCCGAATCACGCGGACCGTTAAGGTGCATGGAGTACAGTACCGCCGAGCAAGACGTTTGTCACAAAACGCAGATACATTAACGCGGCCGGATTTTAGCATAACTCCCGGGCGTGCGAAGTCAGTCAGGCGGAGTGGCGGCCGGCTGCGGTCTCGATCGTTCTCGTCCAAATGCCGAGATTTCAAACTGAGGTACTCTGTTCGGACAGAGTACCTCAGGTACTTTGTCCGATCGGACAGAGTACCTCAGGTACAGTGTCCGGAAATGTTGCCGATAACGACCATTTCAGCGTCTGTTACTGTGTGCGTCCTACCTGTCTGTTACTGCGTGCGTCGTACCTGTGTGTTACTTCGTGCGTCCTGCCTGTGTTACTGCGTGCGTCCTACCTGTCGGCTACTTCGTGCGTCTTATCTGTCTGTTATTGCGTGCGTCCCACCCGTGTGTCACTGCGTGCGTCCTACCTGTGTGTTATTACGTGCGTCCTACCTGTCTGTTAGGCTACTGTGTGCGTCCTACCTGTGTGTTACTGCGTGCGTCCTACCTGTCTGTTCCTGTGTGCGTCCTATCTGTCTGTTACTGAGTGCGTCTTGCCTGTGAGTCGCTGCATGCGTCCTGCCCATGTGTTACTGCGTGCGTCTTATCTGTCTGTTATTTCGTACGTCTTACCTTCTGTTACTGCGTGCGTCATACCTGTGTGTTACTGCGTGCGTCTTACCTGTATGTTACTGCGTGCGTCTGATCTGTCTGTCATTTCGTGCGTCTTACCTTCTGTTACTGCGTGCGTCATACCTGTGTGTTACTGCGTGCGTCCTGTCTGTTACTGCGTGCGTCCTGCCTGGGTGTCACTGCGTGCGTCCTATCTGTCTGTCATTTCGTGCGTCTTACCTGTCTGTTACTGCGTGCGTCATACCTGTGTGTTACTGCGTGCGTCCTACCTGTATGTTATTGCGTGCGTCCTGCCTGGGTGTCACTGCGTGCGTCCTATCTGTCTGTCATTTCGTGCGTCTTACCTGTCTGTTACTGCGTGCGTCATACCTGTGTGTTACTGCGTGCGTCTTACCTGTATGTTATTGCGTGCGTCCTGCCTGTGTGTCACTGCGTGCGTCTTACCTGTCGATAACAGCGTGCGTCTTACCTGTCTGTTATTGCGTGCGTCCTGCCTGTGTGTCACTGCGTGCGTCTTACCTGTCGATAACAGCGTGCGTCTTACCTGTCTGTTATTGCGTGCGTCCTGCCTGTGTGTCACTGCGTGCGTCTTATCTGTCTGTTATTGCGTGCGTCTTACCTGTCTGTTACTGCGTGCGTCTTACCTGTCTGTTACTGCGTGCGTCTTACCTGTCGATAACAGCGTGCGTCTTACCTGTGTGTCACTGCGTGTGTCTTACCTGTGTGTCACTTCGTGAGTCCTGCCTGTGTGTCACTGCGTGTGTCTTACCTGTGTGTCACTGCGTGAATCCTGCCTGTGTGTCACTGCGTGAGTCCTGCCTGTGTGTCACTGCGTGCGTCTTACCTGTCGATTACTGCGTGCGTCTTACCTGTCCGTTTCTGCGTGCGTCTTACCTGTCTGCTACTGCGTGCGTCTTACCTGTCGGTAACAGCGTGCGTCTTACCTGTGTGTTACTGCGTGCGTCTTACCTGTGTGTTACTGCGTGCGTCTTACCTGTCTGCTACTGCGTGCGTCATACCTGTCGATAACAGCGTGCGTCTTACCTGTGTGTCACTGCGTGTGTCTTACCTGTGTGTCACTTCGTGAATCCTGCCTGTGTGTCACTGCGTGTGTCTTACCTGTGTGTCACTGCGTGAGTCCTACGTGTGTGTTATTGCGTGCGTCCTACCTGTCGATTACTGCGTGCGTCTTACCTGTCGGTTACTGCGTGCGTCTTACCTGTCTGCTACTGCGTGCGTCTTACCTGGCGGTAACAGCGTGCGTCTTACCTGTGTGTTACTGCGTGCGTCCTACCTGTGTGTTACTGCGTGCGCCTTACCTGTCTGCTACTGCGTGCGTCTTACCTGATGGTTACTGCATGCGTCCTACCTGTGTGTCACTGCGTTCGTCCTACCTGTCTGTTAATGCGTGCGTCCTACCTTTCTGTCACTGCGTGCGTCTTACCTGTCGGTTACTGCGTGCGTCTTACCTGTCTGTTACTGCGTGTGTCTTACCTGTCTGTTACTGCGTGCGTCTTACCTGTGTGTCACTGCGTGCGTCTTACATGTGTGTGTTACTTTGTGCGTCTTACCTGGCGGTAACAGCGTGCGTCTTACCTGTGTGTTACTGCGTGCGCCTTACCTGTCTGCTACTGCATGCGTCTTACCTGCGTGTTACTGCGTGCGCCTTACCTGTGTGTCACAAGTAGTATTAAAAGATTATCAATCTTTTCTGTGGCTCGTTAAATGTCTAGGGAATTTCCTACTACTTGACACCTTCCAATCAAAACCATTCGCACAAGGATGACGATTGGACGCAAATGAATGACTGGGCTGCACAAATCAAATTCAAATTCAGCTTTAATCAATAATAATCAAATTGGTCAAGAGTGATAAGTTTCAACACAATAAATAAGAAGGCATGGTGATACTGAAACGCATTAGAAAATAAAAAGAAACCTTCCCCAGAATTAAATAATTAACTAAGAGGGCTGCCAAGCCAAGATGGGTAAACCAGTACTCACGTACGCAACTTGTTGTGGCGTCCAGCCAATCCGTAGCCGGCTAAACGAGCTACGCTTCCAGTGAATGACATTCCACACACACGATGGGATAGAGGATTAGGGGAAACGTCCATTCATGGACTCACTGCACAATACACGACGAAACTGGAGAATTTCCTCTGGTGATGAAAACGTGGAGATTTCCCCACACTCGTGGTGGAGGGTGAGGCGGGGACTTGCACTTGATTCCGGAGATGGAGGGCTCTTGCATCAACGTGTAGTCTGACGTCAAGCGGGCAGCGGGCGGCAGGCGTCGTTGAGACGGCGACGAGGAGGGGCGAGGCGAGACGGCAGGCAAGACGACGAGAAGCAGGTGCAGGGCGCGAGGGGTCAGAGATTTCTCGCAGGTGGCTTTCTCAGAAGTGGGGAGAAGTTTCTAGAGACAACTTCTCCTCACAGGGTGGTCAGTAGATAATTCACTCAGGAGAGGAAAACGTTGCAAGTACGAAAATTGCAATACCTTGCACGTGGTCTCTCTCTGCAGTCCAACGTGAGAACAGTCCTCCATTTCTTCCGTTGTCTATCCATAGACGTTTGAAGGGAGGGTCACTCGGAATTAGTCCGTCAGTGGACGAAAATTCCATCAGTCTTCACACATGTCCACCTCGTGAACCCTTTGAGACAGGGCGCCGTCCTATACATTGGCTGTCTCGATGAAAGTTTTGCTACGGGCACACCGTGATCCCCAAAACAAAGGTTTTTATACAACGGCAGAATTCTCCCTGTCGTTCTCAACCAATCACAGCGTTTTAGGATGTCTCGATTCACGATTTCGTATCAATTGACCAATCAAATGTTCATAAAGTCATCCACTTCTCCCATTGAACAATAACCAAGCAGTTTCATTAGTCCGTTTCTTGAGAAGTTCACTGCAGATTGGTCAACTGTGGAACGTGAATCAAGGTGAATAAAACAACTTCCCAAACGTTCCACTAAGTTCATCTCTGTATTGGAAGGGAAGCAAGGTTCACAGTTCGTTTTCCCTTCCAAAACTACATCCACCATATCAATCCCAACATCAATACTGGCTTGGCAGCAAATATCAAAATACACTATGGCTTGGCAGCTAATTCCCAACCCACTATATGATATAACCACAACCAGGAATAAATGGAAAATATGCGTTTCGTAACACTGTGTGTGTTACTTTGTGCGTCATATCTGTCTGGTACTGTGTAATGGGGAAATAGGTTTTTGGAAGTATCTCACCTGAGAGAGAGTTGATTTCTTGCTATTCCGTTGAGGGTGAGGTTGGTAGTCCAAACAGTGTAGGGTTAGGAGTGAGTGGAAGTTGAGTTCTGCCCCAAGGTGACGAGCGGTGTTCGCTCTGAAGTATGAGTTGTGGTGAGTGGAAATAGGCCGTGAGTTGGTTGTGAGAAGATGGTTATATAAGAGAGCGCAAGAAGATAGAGAATAGAGATCGGTCCCCACACAGCAGAGAAGCAGACGAAGAGAAGAGAGAAGCAGACGAAGAGAAGAGAGAAGCAGACGAAGAGAAGAGAGAAGCAGACGAAGAGAAGAGAGAAGCAGACGAAGAGAAGAGAGAAGCAGACGAAGAGAAGAGAGAAGCAGATGAAGAGAAGAGAGAAGCAGACGAAGAGAAGAGAGAAGCAGACGAAGAGAAGAGAGAAGCAGACAAAGAGAAGAACAGACGGTCGGCCGGCCCGGCAGACGTGCCTACTGAGGGAGCGAGTGACTCAGAGAGACAAAGAGAGAGATGAAAGGTTCGTCGAAGTAGTCTTTTATGTCAAGGGCTGACCTACGTTTTATTAGTTTCATGTGAGCAGGTTGACCGTAATTTTACTTGTGTTTATAGGCCTAATTCTCTATTAACGTTTTATCTGTGCTTTTCAGATACTTTTTGATGTTAATTATTTACTTGTGTGTAGAAATCCTCCGTTGAAGTTGAATATTTTCTTGTACCTATGTCTCTCCTTTGGAGTAGATTATACGAGTAGTGGATGAGAATGCTATAAGGAAAGTTATTTGTGAGGAAGTCGTAGATGAGCCAGATGTAAACTAACATCTTTTGTTTTGCCCCTTTTTGCGGAGTGGCAAATCCATTTTATCAGTGATTCCACTTTTAATATTTTTATTTTCTACCTCTGATTATGGGAAGTTATGATGTCAAATGATTGATTAAAAATCTTGTAAATACCCGGGAGCGTTTCCATCCAAGTTTGTTGAAATCCCCGTAACGTACTGTGTTCGTCGTCAGGTCTGATCAGACGGCCCAGTGATAAGATGTTATAGCGAAAAAGAGGTTTGAGATTCCAGACATGGATGAGAAGTCACGAAATAAAAGCACATCTTTACCTTCGACTTCATCTTTAATTTGTGAGCATCATTGGGAAATCACTCATCGATGAATGGAGTGAAATATTCTATCGTTGAAATGTAGCATAAACTGAAATGAAATCCATCTGGAAAGTAATCGATTCCAGAATTATCCAAAATCCTCGTTGTGCAATGAGAAAGTAATGAGCGACTTTTTTGAAAATTATCTCCCTTGCCGCCGCTTGAGGTCAGCGCGTGATCAGGCTGACCTCATGACAAGCTGGCCAATGAGATGCAAGGAACGAAACGGCCATCTCTTTCCGTGGTTTTCATTGGTTCGAACACTGGAGTTGTAAGCGTAATATCATTGAAAATTCAAGCTCTAAACCTAATATCAGCTAGCACGCATTAAAAAAAATCACATCTAAGTAAACCAGCCAGCCTAGTACTGTGAACAGATTTGAAAGCGACAGCAAGAAAACAATTAAAAAACCTCGAACACTCAGGTCTAATCTACGCGAAAGAACTTGTCCTGTGTACCAACCAAGCCCCTTAGAGCCGACGCGCCGCCAAGCGGCGGCAAGGGAGATAATTTTCAAAAAAGTCGCTCATTAACTACAGCCTACGAATGAATGAGTGAGTTGTGACGATAAATTATGGGGCACATGCTAATCTGGCTATTGCAAACACTGCTTAATGGGGCACATGCTAATCTGGCTATTGCAAACAGTGCTTAATGGGGCACATGCTAATCAGGCTATTGCAAACACTGCTTAATGTGGCACATGCTAATCTGGCTATTGCAAACACTGCTTAATGTGGCACATGCTAATCTGGCTATTGTAAACACTGCTTAATGTGCCACATGCTAATCTGGCTATTGCAAACAGTGCTTAATGGGGCACATGCTAATCTGGCTATTGCAAACACTGCTTAATGGGGCACATGCTAATCTGGCTATTGCAAACAGTGCTTAATGGGGCACATGCTAATCAGGCTATTGCAAACACTGCTTAATGTGGCACATGCTAATCTGGCTATTGCAAACAGTGCTTAATGTGGCACATGCTAATCTGGCTATTGCAAACAGTGCTTAATGTGGCACATGCTAATCTGGCTATTGCAAACAGTGCTTCGATGGGATATACAATGGCAAGTCATGGCAAAAATGTATGCATTCCATGGTTGAAATATAAGGATTGCACTGTCGTGTGAGAGCCATAGATGGAGTGTTTCTGTACTATAGCATGAACAACGAAATCATTAATTTTCACTCTCTTACTGGGATATATCTTGTGCTGAGACAACATGCAAAACAATTGATGCCTCGCAATCGTCTCAAACTTAAAGTTTTGCGCGAAAATCCGTACACTAAACGTTGTTATCGGAAAGAAGTATAAACAAGGTTTGCTGAAATAAGTATAAGAAATAAACTGAGTTTGGTTATTCTTTCGGTCATCGTTCGCCTACTTGTCTCTGCGTCTCTGATCTGTGTGTGTGTTCGTGTGTATGTGTATTTTCGCGTAATATACTGGTTTTAAGGACATTCACTCCTATGATGTCACATTTCTCGTTAGATAATTTCCCCCCAGAACCCATTGACAATTCGTCGACCAAGTCCGTCGCTTTTAAACGTGAATTTGCGATGAATATTGCAGGGAAAACGGTCATAAAAAAGCGTACTTAAAAACTTAAAACATGCGCAAGTTTTCTATATTGTTTGCATTTCTATCCACATAGCAGCAAGCTTTTGTAAAAATCAAAGCTGATTTTAATTAGGAAACGAACGTTTGATCATTACTGTTGTATCGCTTTTCCGCAAATTATATTCGTGTACGGAATTCCTGTGCAGTATATCCGTTCTATCCAATCGAATCATATATTATACTTAGGGTATATCTTAAAGTTAAGTATTTGCGCCAGATTGATCAAATTTGTTAATATGCACGCGCTTATGCGAGCATTCGCACGCACACGTCACGTGCTCGCGCGCGCACACACACGCACATTAATAAACAAGCACCCACAGACTCTCTCTCTCTCTCTCTCTCTCTCTCTCTCTCTCTCTCTCTCTCTTTCTCTCTCTCTCTCTCTGAAACAGGGTTGCAATCTGTCACCCTAACTGTTTTTGTATGTAACAGCTGCTATCACGTATGAAGTAGTAGCTACAGGGAAACATGGAATACAACTTCTTTCAAATGGACCGGAACTGTACTTGCTGCTGTTCGCCGACGACGTGGCACTTATGTCGGACACTGCCATAGGTCTGCAAAACCAGATTGACATATTGATGTACTCTGCTGCTATGTATGGTCTGACCATCAACGCAACTAAATCGAACGTGGTTGTCTTTCGTTTGGGCGGACCACTAGCTAGCCACGAAAAATGGTTCATTGGACAACAACAAATCCAAACACACAAGGATTACAAATATCTTGGGGTCATGTTTACCACAAGGATGTCGTCTAACACGCCACAAAATGATCTGTCAAAGAGAGCTAAAGCAGCAATAGTGCAAATTCATAAATCTATGCGACGAGTGAGTTGTACATCTGTAAATATTTTCTTGAAACTATTTGATGCACAGGTACAACCAATCTTGATGTACGGGTCTGAAGTATGGGGACTGGATAAATGTGACTGTATAGAGAAAGCTCATTTATTTGCACTGAAGAAATTACTTAATGTGCACCCGAAGACTCCCAATGCATTGGTGTACGGTGAACTGGGAAGATTTCCCTTGCACATCAACACAGCCATCCGTGCGTTGAAATATTGGCTTAGAATTCTAAGAATGCCACTACATCGATACCCTCGAATGGCGTACGATATGATGTTAAACAGGGCACAAAACTTCAATAACTGGGCCAGTAAAGTTAAAAGAATTCTGTCAAAAACTGGTTTCGACCACATTTGGGCAGAACAGTCAGTAACGGACGAAAGGTTGTTCTTATGTACATTTAAACAAAGACTGATAGAAGGTTTTGAACGAGAGTGGTGTGAGAAAATGATCAGCAATCGATACAACATTTACCGAACTATAAAACCCGGTATATGCATGGAACCATATTTGCATTTCATAGACAGACAAATTTTCCGAGATGCCCTCACGAAATTTAGATTAGGGATTAGTGAAATAAATGCTCACAAGTACAGATATGCTGCAGATGTGGATCTTACGTGCCCGGTTTGCACTGAAGAGGAGGAGGATGATATTCACCTGTTACTTCAATGCCCTGTATATGAGGACCTAAGAAGTAGATATCTGAAACTTGATCAAGTTAGACGAAACGAGGATACCTTTGTCCGGTTGTTGAGCTCCACTGAAGAACAAATAATCAGAAAGGTTGCTTTGTACATCTTCTTAGCTCTGAAACGTCGTGATATAGCGACACGACACACCATTCCTGACTAGAAATTGTTACATTACCCCTTTGCAATGGGCTGGAGGCCTAGCAAATAAACTATTCGTTCGTTCGTTCGTTCTCTCTCTCTCTCTCTCTCTCTCTCTCTCTCTCTCTCTCTCTCTCTCTCTCTCTCTCTCTCTCTCTCTCTCTCTCTCTCTCTCTCTCTCTCTCTCTCTCTCTCTCTCTCTCTCTCTCTCTCTCTCTCCCCTCTCTCTCTTCCCCCTCCCCCCCCCCCCCTCTCTCTCTCTCTCTCTCTCTCTCTCTCTCTCTCTTTCTCTCTCCCCCCTCTCTCTCTCCCCGCTTTATCTCTCTAGATCACATCTCTCTCTCTCTCTCTCTCTCTCTCTCTCTCTCTCTCCTGTAATTATTTGAAAACATATTGGCATATGTCAGTACTACACGCGATAATCTGAATACTTCATTGAGCACGTGTTTTACAATCAGTGTTCCGTGCAGTGGACACGAAAACTTGTGCATGCATTCTGCATGAAAATGAATAGTTCCGTTTTACTATGAAAGACTGCCTGCGGCCGCGGTTAGTCACTCTAATTATTAGAATCATGGAGCCCTGTAAAAGTATAGTGTTTCATTTACGTATTCGTAGTCGTGCGCAGTGATAGGTTTTGTCCAGTGAGATGCAAGTTTGGTTTTTCCTTTTTTTTTGGTTTTAGGTTCCAGTTTAGAGCTTGGGCTCACTTGCGATGGTGGGATGAGACTTAATGTGTGATGGGAAGTACGGCGTTTTAGATCTTGGGCAGTGATGTCTGAGTTTGTAATCAAACTGCACGGCTTGGGGTCAGTTACTGCATGTAGGATACCATAGCGTAAATGATTAAACTGATATTCACAGTTGGAGTATTGTTCAGAGTTTATTTTGTATTCATACAAAGCAAAAGCCCCGATTTTGAGGAGGTTGTGACAGCCGTCATGTTATGTAGATATTGCATGAAAATGCATTTCTAACACGATACAACAGAAAGACAAAGAAGGTAAACTTTACCCGTTTCTTGAAAGTTAGTTTACTGCGGACTATCAAGCAATCGACTTGTTTTCAGAAAGAAGATTCGTTATTTGAATTTTTAAGCTGGCAGTGTGGTCGTATGACAACCACAAAGCTATGTACATCGAAACAAGTTCATATACCGTGTACTTAAAATGCAGAAACTAGCTTATTGCAATATGTTTGAAACAAAGCATTACAAGTGCAACAAGAAGGGCTAGGGGTAACGACAAAGAGGGAAATGGCGAATGTCTACTGGCTACCATGCAAAAATCTACCCTAAATTTTCAACATGGAATGTTACATGCGATTGAAATTAACCATGGACCAATAGCCAGTCGGGGAAATTATTTTCAGCCTAACAGAGTCACCATTTTTGATACTGTGAACTACAGTTCCATGCTGACGAAATATGCAATTAATAATGTGGTCTTGATCTGTGTTGCAATCCTACTGATTTACATGTAAGTTAAAGCAGTAACAGTGTACAAATGCACCGCACTGTTTAAGCGATTATATTGATTCATATGATTGTGTCTTTTGTAATATGCTGATATTAAGATGTTTGTTATTTTTGTTTTCATCCCATTTAATGGGTCAGTATAGTTACTGAATTAATTTTATTTTGCGTGTTCTTCTCGATAGAACGAATACATGAACAAGCGAACGATAACACGTTGAATCCTGCAAAACCTGGTAAAAGCTATAACAGATGAATGCAAATGATAACTGTTGAAAACGACTGTGACTATTACTATTAATTTTGTTTCATATACATTGTGTTGTATTTGTGTACCTTTTTATGACTAGCATATAAATGTTCTTGCATAATGAGTAAAGTATCATTGTGTTATGTTTCGTTGTGTTGTATTGCATTGTATTGTACTAGATTGGATTGTATTGTAAATGTAAAACTGGCGTTTCTTACATTCTCATGCAATCACTTTCTCACTGTAAAATATTAGAGAAGTGACATAGCAAAATCTATAAAGCGGTGGTTTAAGCATGATTTGTGTCTTGAGGTGCATTTTCAAAAGATGTTCCAACGACCAAACAAAAATTTTCTATGCGCGGTCACAAATGTCAAACAAGGTTTAGAATTCCATAACGCCATTAATTCCACATTTTGCGGGGCTTATTGCATTGTCCTGCCCACTAAGATGGAGATTCAATCATACAATACACACACACACACACACATACACACACACATACACACACACACACACACACACACACACATACACACACACATACAATACACACACACACACACATACACACACACACACACACACACACACACACAAACGAACGCATCCACGCACACACATCTACACCCGCGCGTGCGTACACACACATTCAATCACTTAACATTTTTCCTCCTTTCCCCTCTGACACATCTCTATCTATCCAACTCCACCGAATCCCCGCCACATTTTCACTCATCTTGTTCGAAGCTCATCCGCTGGGCCGCTGTCCGGTCTGCCTGGGCCGCTGTCCGGTCTGCCTGGGCCGCTGTCCGGTCTGCCTGGGCCGCTGTCCGGTCTGCCTGAGGGCGGGCAGTACTGGAGCTCGTGGGGATCAGACTCTGAGATGGGGCCAACCCCCAGAGCTCTCTCTAGTTGCCCAAGACTGCCCAGGGCGAAGAGCGTGGCGTTGCTAAGGTGACCATTCAGGTGTCGGAACAACTCGGGTATTTCCGGGGAAGGGGGACACTGGTCGGCCAGGGACGAGGTGTTCCTGGACACACCGGTAGCCCGCATCCTCCTGATAGTGAAAACTCGCTTCCTTGGAGTATGGCCTCGGTCAGGACTGACGGTCACTGAAGTCGCATTTTCACTTAACACCCTAATCACTGGGGTAGTTCTGCGGTTGAAGATGTTGATTACTGGAGCAAGCTGTTGGTTGAGGGTATCGTCCTCTGAGGAGGTTCCCGGGCTAAACTTGTTGTTCAATGGAATGGTTGTTTCTCTGAAAATATTTGCTCTGACCAAACATGATTGGGGTCTGCAAACATCGGCTACCCTGCATTTTATCTGTAGTTCTAAGCTGAGGTGCGATGATAAAACACTCTCACTTACATGCAGTGACCTACAATGCATCAACAGATCCTTTGAAACCAGAAAATAGTCAATCACACTATTTCCCGTTTGAGAAATATATGTCAATTTACCATCAGTGTCACCATTCACTGTACCATTTACTATGGTTAAATCAAGAGATAAACACAAAGATAGAAGGTCACGTCCAAAATTATTTGTGACATTATCCTGCGACTGACAGAAACTACTTAAGACATCGCATCTCATATAAAAAATATCACATATGTTATCAACATTGGCATGACCTGTCCTGGCATTAAAGTCTCCACAAACAATTAGGGATTCATCATCATATCTGACACATAGCTCTAGAAGACAGAGAGAGAGAGAGAGAGAGAGAGAGAGAGAGAGAGTCTATATGTATGCACGTGTAAGCGTGTGTGTGCGTGTGTGTGTGTGTTTATTTGTTTGTTTGTTTGTTTGTTTGTGTGTGTGCGTGCCCTTTTAAGTGTGGGTTTGTGTGTGTGTGTGTGTGTGTGTGTGTGTGTGTGTGTGTGTGTGTGTGTGTGTGCGTATGTGTGTGTACGCGCACGTGCGCGTTTTTAAATGCGTGTCTGTGTGTGGTTTTTTGCTTCTGCGTCTGCCTATGCATGTGTGCACGTCTGTGCCTGCCTGTCACTCTAGTAGCTCGTCTGTGTTATTGACAGCGTCTTGTTTTTAATTATACATGTATAAGTGCATATCTGTCAATCCGTCTGTCTGCGCGTCGTTCTGAGCCTGTGTCGGCCTTAATGCTTCTTGTTCTGGTCGTCGCTTTATCACTTTACATGTGCATGCATACACGTTCAGATGCCAAGACATGCTTGTTCTGCCGATGTGTAATTAAGCTTCCTCCTCTAAATATCGTAATTATTGCTAATGAAATCTGTCAGGAACGACAGTAGGAAGACGCCATCAGCCAACGCATCCATATCATCAGAATGTCAACTGAAAGAGGCACCCTCGGATGTTTGGTTTCATGGGAACTGCTGCCGAAAATGAACGATCATGCAAATCCCTATTCTATAACTTTCTTCTTACTAATCAATCGAATAGCGGATATATTGATACCTTTTTTCACATCTGTGATAAAACCATGATGATTGATTTATATCCGTTTGACTGAAAGTTAATTCGATGGGAAAGAGAGGCAGAGATTGCCAACAAACCTAGAGAGAGAGAGAGAGAGAGAGAGAGAGAGAGAGAGAGAGAAAGTGGGGGTGGGTGGGTTTAGAGAGAGTGGGGGGTGGGGTTAGAGAGAGAGAGAGAGAGAGAGAGAGAAGGAGAAAGGAGAAGGAGAAAGGAGAAGGAGAGGGAGAGGGAGAGAGAGAGAGAGAGAGAGAGAGAGAGAGAGAGAGAGAGTGGAAAGGAGAAAGGGAGAGAGAGGAAAGGAGAGAGAGAGAGAGGAGGGGGGGGAAGGAGAGGGAGAGAGAGAGAGAGAGAGAGAGAGAGAGAGAGAGAGAATGTTACAAGTAGTCCAAAATGATAATATTTTGACGGGTTGAAAGATTTGGAAAGATCGGAGATGTGTATGCTGTAAGACATATTTATACACAGGCAATTTTGCAAACGAACAGCAAAGTGCTATTGTCGATAAGAAAATAATGAATAGATAGATAGGGAGACAACAGGTGAAATACATATTTGTGGTAAATTTGAAATAAAGAGGATCTCTGTGGAGAAAACAAACAAACAAACAAACAAACAAACAACTCCGGAAGGGACGAACACAAATAGATAGACACGATGATGAACATAAAATCCGACACTGACAGAAACAATGCAACGCAGATGACAAGTTATCGATTTTATTAGCGGTGGAGTGGCAATTTGAACAGGCAAATAAGTATGACAAGCACGCTCAAAGCACGCAAACAAGCAAGTGTAGATGTGTGATAATGATCAAACAGTCGTGTTCAAAACCTTGCTAGTAATCTAGCACAGCTCATACATCAGTTCGCTTCCATCAACTCCTCAGTAAGCTGTCGTTCAAAAAGCCTACACGACCAAACAAGCATAAACAAGTACATTGGTATCGGAGATCATCATACATACATTTCATCCCTGAACACATGTATCATTCGTAGCACCGGTATCACTGTTTTCAAAGGACAAACCCAGTTGAAAACATTACATAACGACAACTTTGCACGACCACTAATTAGTAAACAAGTTTTATCTTTCTTCACCGTGGTCTCTCACACGCAATGAGTCAATGAGATCCACAGTGCCTTATTAATATCAGCTGTGTGAATCAGCAGTGAATTGACAGCAACAGCGGGCAACTGCTTCTAAGACGAGCAAGGCAAGCAAGTGAGAAGGCGGTAGGCTGGCAAACTGCCAGGCATGTACTGTAGACAGACAGCACGGCAGACAGGGAGACAGGCTGCCAGGCAAACCATCAAGCTTGCAGAAGGGTGTTGAAGCAGACATAGACAGGCTGACAAATGGAGAAGGAAAAAGAAGCGGTTGACATAAGTACATGAATTAAGTAGAATAGCTACCGCTGAAAAGTTGCTGAGAACATGGAAACACGGGATATATATATATATATATATATATATATATATATATATATATATATATATATATATATATATACATGTAGGTCTCAGATTGCTTTACAAATCAATCTTCGATCACCTGGACAGCTTGATCACGTCGTCAGTCATCTGACATTTAACAGAAAAACCCAGATGTAAAACAAGACTCTCACTGTCAAGTACTATCTCCACCTCCTTGTCTTGAGGAGTGTACCGATCCGAAACTGGATCATAGCCACTTCATCGGATCATTGCACCACAATGCGCTTTCACCGCCCTTACAGGTAACCGGTTGTCCTTCTGGGTGGGGAGAGGTAATGAGAGTTATCCACCTTGCCCAATGATTGTCGTAGGATATCCGTCTCCCTCCCGCCCCTACCCCCCCCCCTCTCTCTCTTTCTCTTTCTCCCTCCCTCTCCCTCTCCCTCCCTCTCCCTCTCCCTCCCCCCCCCCCCTCTCTCTCTCTCTCTCTCTCTCTCTCTCTCTCTCTCTCTCTCTCTCCCTCCCTCCCTCCCTCTCTCTCTCCCTCCCTCTCTCTATCTCTCTCTCTCCCTCCTCCTCCTCCTCCTCCTCCTCTCTCTCTCTCTCTCTCTCTCTCTCTCTCTCTCTCTCTCTCTCTCTCTCTAAGATTCACATTTGCGTCCATCTTACATGTATTTTTGAAAACGGCGATATTTTGGTTTTCGTTACCAAATACACGATCATCCGAGGAAAAAATCATTGCTAAGTGCAATAAAAGAAAAACCAAACTTTTTCTCTCAACTTTTAAGTAACAGTGCTTATGTGGAGTTTTCGGTGTCAATTACGCGACGGGACTTAAAAAGGAGTTAGTAATAAAGTAAGAAATACACAAGTTTGTGTTGTTCCACATTAGTAGGTTAAGAACCTCCAAGTGGAAAATGTTACAATAATTTTTCATGATAAACGTCGCTACTTGGTTTTAATATGTATATACTGTATCATATTTTCATCTTTGGATCTTTTGATGCACCCGCCTGTTTTGATTTCCCTGAATGCAGTGTTGAAATCCGGATTTCTTTCAGTATGATTAATCCATGATAATTTCAACGCCTCATCATTCTTAAGCACATCTATCATTTTCATTCCCCAACGTCTATAATCCTGCGTGATTTCATCTCGTTTTATCTTATTCTTTTTCCCGGACCAAAGGAAGTTGTGGAGGCCTTTTAAGAATTCCTTCGACAGCTCTCTGGTAGTGAGCGGCGGAAGGTCTTTGACCTAGCTACATGTTTCATTCTCAGAGAGCATGATGTTTATGTCATTTAGCGTTGTGCATTTGTCTGTCCCGGAAAGGGGACACATCTCTCACGTGGCAACGTCGTCTTCGTTGTGCCGTGGTTCAGGGTTTTCGGGAGCGAGGGCAATGGCTTGGGCGCACGTACATCCGACCGGGACTAGGCGCGTTGCCACGACAAATGACGGTGTGTCACCCTGACAGCCAGTCAGCTGGAGCAAGCGGACGTCTGCACGGACGGTCTCGCAGCCCATGACGCTGGAGGTAAGGCAGTGGCGACATCGACACCGCGCCGTAAGGAGATAGGAAGGAATGTACTCCTGGCCCAGTGTCTCCACCTGAAAAGATTTGAGGAGATCGTTGTGGTCATCATCATCATCATCATCATCATCATCATCATCATCATCATCATCATCATCATCATCATCATCATCATCATCATCATCATCATCATCATCATCATCATCATCATCATCATCATCATCATCATCATCATCATCATCATCATCATCATCATCATCATCATCATCATCATCATCATCATCATCATCATCATCATCATCATCATCATCATCATCATCATCATCATCATCATCATCATCATCATCATCATCATCATCATCATCATCATCATCATCATCATCATCATCATCATCATCATCATTACGTAAATCACATGTGCTGATTCGACTCATCATGAACAAGACGTTAAACCAACGCCATATTTAGGTTATTGCGTTATGTTCCGCCGAATACTAATTTTGTCGGGAAGTACACGTTCAAATTGATCTCAGAAATGCATGAATCAAATATGTTTAAGGGTCTTGTCAGGCTGTTCCAACGAAATGAATTATCGTGACTATCATACAGTGAAGTTTTTCTCGATTCTTTGTCACTTTCAAAAAACAAGATGTCGGCTCCACTCATTGTACATCATGTCTGAATGTCAAGGATGTCAACTGCAGGACACCCTAGTTGCCTATCACGTGTATTGTAACAGCCAATCCTTGCATCGTCTAATGTCCTGTGTGACCCGGCACCATGTAGTGGGTCGCTCAGTGTCGCAAACGAGATCGAGCTACAGTCTAATACAATCTACATGAAGTGTAGGGGACTGGTTGTCGGCTTTGAGGTCTTTTAATAGATAGCATAGTTTAGCCCATTTATTAATTCTAAGAATGTTACCTGATGATTTAAGCCAATCTGCAGCTTATAATCTTAAATTTTTTAAATGAAAATAACACGTCATAGTTGTCCTAATTGGACTCAGCTCTCCCCTTTTTTAAAACATGTTTATTTCCAAGGACGCACGGTTTTGTTTCATAAATAACATTACTCCAAAATCATTCCATTCAAAAACGGTTTTCACTGTCTAAAACAGAATAAGATTGTCTTTTAGAAATGCTACAAAACTGAAATCAACCCAGGGCAAGGGGCGACCTGTTGCGAGGTGCGGGGTCAAATGTGGTCTGTTCCAAACCCGCCACACGATCTAGAGGGCGAAAGCCGCATCGCAGGATTGCGGAAATAACAGAAAGAAAAAGGCGACTTTCCAAAACGCTTTGCACCGGAAAATCAAGCTGTGTTCGGAGCAATCTCGCGCTCGCCGCGCGCGCGCGCGCGCACACACACACGCACACATGCATTCATACATGCCCACACGCACGAACGCACGCACGCACGCACACGCACGCATGCATGCTCACACGCACAAACAAGCACGCACGTACGCACACATGCATTCATACACACACACACGCACGCACGCACGCGCACGCACACACATGCATGCACACATGCATGCGCACAAACTCAGACACGCATGCACGCACTCACATGCTCTCACACACTTACGCACGCAACACACACGCACGCACACTCACACGCACGCACGACACGCACGCACATACACACGCACACACCTACGCACGCACACACCTACACACGCACACACCTACGCACGCACATACACACATACGTGCGCATGTACAAACAAACATTCATACTCATGCCTATGCAAAGGCATTTACTGACAGCGGGCTGCACAAAGTGAAAACAAAAAACAAACCATGCAGAAACCAATCAGGGGGTGGGGAGGCTGGGGTGGGGGTGGGGTGAGTGGGCTGGAGTGGGGAGGGGGTGAGGGGTGTGTGAGGCGGGGATCCACAAAAAAGGGTCAGAGACCAGGAAACGCTAGGAGGAGAGGATGATGAAAACAGCCGTCTGAGGAATAAATGGGACTACCTCATAAAAAAATTTGAAGTCAGCACGGCACGTCTAGCGTCCTCAAAAATGCAGCACAACTTGTATTCTGTGCCACAAGAGGGGGGGGGGGGAGAGAAGGAAAAATAAAGTGAATAGAAGTGTGGGACAGAGAGGAGTGTGACGGAGAGGGGAGAGAGAGAAAAGGTTGCGTGCGCGCGCGCGTGTCTATGTGCGCGTGTGCGTATGTGAGTGTTGATTTTGCGCGCGTGTGAGTGTGTGGTGAGTGAGTGAGAGAGAGAGAGAGAGAGAGAGAGAGAGAGAGAGAGAGAGAGAGAGAGAGAGAGAGAGAGAGAGAGAGAGAGAGAGAGAGTGGGGGGGGGGGGCGGGAGGATATGAGATTGGGGTGGGGTGGAAAGTTGGGGGAAGAGAGCAGTGTCTGTTTGCTAGGCCAGATGTCTGAGGGGCGTAGCCACCTCAGTATTCTGGATGGCTTTTTTTACTTCCTAGAGCATCGCTATAATTACTCAACCTGGGGATTCCGTAAGGGGGGAAAGGGTGTGTGGGGAGAGAGGTGAAGGGGCGAGTGGGAAGAAACCAGACAACTCATGAATGAGGAGGGGACATGTATATCACACGCTTTCAACTTGACTCACAACCAATGTTGGTGTTCCGTCTAGCCCACAGCGCAGGAAAATTATTTCTTTGCTTCGGAGATGTTGGCAGAGAGGATACATGGCTGACGAAATGACATAAGATGAAAAACAAAGAGCAAAAAAGGACAGCAAAGGCGGAATGATTAATTATCGACGGTTGAACGCAAAAATACAAGAAATAAAGCAGAAAGTAAACTAGATGGTTACGACGCAGTGATTACAAGGGGAAAATAAACAGACAACACTGCGTTGCAAACTACATGTATTAAAGGGAAGGATATGAGTGGACACAATGAGTTAGGAAGTTTGTAATATCGTTCTAATGAAAGAAAAAACTGAAGACAGAAGAAGAAGAAGAAGAAGAAGACGAGAAAGAAAGGGAAAAAAACTACATCACAATGCAGGAAATGATGTAGAATGTTGAGGGAGACGATGCCAAAAAAATAGCCAGATAAAAGGACAATCAGTGAAAGAGTTGCAATAAGCAAAGAATGTGGGGAGTCACCAAAAACTGGTGAAGGGAGAAAGAGATACTAGAGCTGGACATCACACAGATGGAAAAAGGGTGAGGAAACAAGGAATTGAAAAGGTAAGAATATAGAAGGAAGAAAAACTGGCAGTTGGAGGGAGAGGAGGGAGGAAGAATGTAGACTATGGCAGAACGGTAGGCAGGCAGGCAGGGAGCCTTAGGTGGTTAATTTTTTTTTAAAGTAGGAGAAGGAAAAACGTCGGGAATAAAGGGAAAACGAGGAGGAGGAGGAGGAGGAGGAGGAGGAGGAGGAGGAGGAGGAGGAGGAGGAGGAGGAGGAGGAGGAGGAGGAGGAGGGGGAGGGGGAGGGGAGGAGGAGGAGGAGGAGGAGGAGGAGGAGGAGGAGGAGGAGGAGGAGGAGGAGGAGGAGGAGGAGGAGGAGGAGGAGGAGGAGGAGGAAGATGAGGAAGAGAAGGAAGAGGAGGAAGAGAAGGAAGAAGAGGAAGAGGATGAAGACGAAGACGAAGACGAAGACGAAGACGAAGAGGAGGAAGAGGAGGAAGACGAAGACGAATACGAAGACGAGGGGGAAGAAGACGGGAGGAGGACGACGAGCGATGTGCAGCTACCCCGAGGAAAGGGAATGGTAACGAATACAAAAGTTTCCACACATCGACTTTTCATTGAACACAAAGTCACTGACCGCTTCACGTTTTCAGTCTCTGTCACGGAATTCTTTATCTATCCTTCATCTGAAAGACGATTAGCACAGCCACGTGCAAATCGTGACCGAGCACAATGTATCACTTACCTCCAGGTACCAGGGGCAGATGGAACGATCCCTGAGGGGAGCGGAGGGGGCCAGGAGGCCGAAGAGGCTGGGGCAGTCCTTGTCCCCAGGCATGGGAGGCAGAGGGTGGGAGGGGAGGTGCTGCAGCACAAAGGGACTGTTCAGCAGCCTCAGCACACTGCTCAGGTGAGGTGGGACGTTGCACTTGCTCAGATTGAGATGGTCCGTAAGTGGGGGCAGCGTGATGGAGGGGGTGGGGCTTTTCTCCACAGGTGCCGCCGCTGCCCGAAGGAGAAGCTGGACGGAGCTGACAGCAAGAATGAGCGTGGTCAGAAAGCTGTAGGTCCTGCACTGCGCGATGTTCATAGCTGTAGTGCCCAGGGTCATCTTGATATTTGTGGGGTTACTCTCTCGCATTTTCTGTCCCCAGGAAGAGGTCTGCCCTGCAGTCAAACACGTCCGGTTGACCAGCAGCTCTGGTCGGCTGCTTCTGGGGCTGTTTTCGAGAGTTCTCCTCAGTCTGGCAGTTGGTTAAGCAACTTTTCTAACTGTATACTGATTTGGAACTGGAAATCTTGATCGAAGATCAAGGCTTTTTGACTAAGTTTACACAACGTTTATGAACGTAGAGGGATTTTCAAAAAAGGTTACGCAAACCACGGTGGCAAAAGTAGATTAAATTTGTAGAACTCCGACCACTTGGGTCCAGGATAAAACTTGACTATGCTTTGGCTTTGGGCTGACAAGAATCTGTCAGTACTTCTTCTTATGTTGAATTTTGATGCAGATTGTAGTTGTGCTTTGACTCATCTCATGCCCTCACTGTCCCCGTTCCACAGACATCTCTAGTCACGAATGATTCTTGAGTGGCTGAATTCTGATGCGAAGGACCTTTAAGCTGTTTCAACAAGATTACGACAGGAAAACGTAAGTCATAGCGACTATTCGGTATTTCCGGATCCGTCTAGGTTTTTGATTGTTTGTGTGTCCGGAATCTCAGCTATAGCCTTCACTCCAGCTTTTCAGCTTCAAGTCGGGGGTACACCTGGGGCGAACTGACACGACATTCGATCCGAAAGTTTGATAGTATAGGCAACTGTTCACACTTGGTTTGCCGATGCCTCTTGTGACCCGGTCCCTGCGGGGTACACTCTGCTCGAGCTTTTTGACTGGCTCGCCCAGCCGGATGCAAGGTCTCCAATAATATGTCGCCCCAGTCCAATTGTGTCTTGCTTCAACGTCCTTTTTATCTCGAAGTGGTTCCGGTGAAGCTAGTTGCTCATTGGTGGTTTTGGTTACCATGGCAACTTTCACAGATGAGCCGTAGGGTGTGCCTGACGCTGTGTGCGCACAGCGTGCGCGCGTGCGTATCAGTGCAAATACACGAGCGTACTCCCCACGCAACGCGCCAAACACGTGGTCCGGCTCCGCCAGTGTTTCCGTGTTTGGCAAGTTGTTGTGAGCTTCCTTTTTGGAGCGCTCTCAAGGTGTGCTACCGCGCTGACTTGTTCGGTCTTTTGTCCTTGTTGGGAATCGGATGCTACTTTCCTCTCCCACGTTGAATATTTCCCCATTCGGCCTCTACTCCAGCCTTCAGTCAATAAGCTCTTCTGAGAGTGCTTCTGTCATTGGGAGAAAAATGTATCCCCTTTCGATGGTATGCGTCCTTTCCGTGTTCCAGTCGCCCCCGTATTCTCCATTCCTCTGATCCCATTCTGTTGCGCTCATCCGAGGCTTTGATGCCGATTATGCGTATATTGTGAAGTGATTGGAAAAGAAAATACTTCTCTGGTAGTGTAGCCCGTTCTCTTACTGTAGTGATACAGTACTTGTTCAGTGACCTTATCATGATTAGTGCGACAGTTTGCCTGTTTATAGAAAGGATATGTAAGGCCGGCTTTTGACTTATAGCTAAATTACCGCAAAAGCCGTTACCAGGACCTTGCTGATGTCATAAGGCTTTCTGTTTCTTATTGTACACAAAGACACCCTTGGAAACAGTACACATTCAGACACACGAACTCACACTTTCTTCCCTGCCTTCCTACACTCCAGACACCTTCTCCATCTCTCCCTCTTCCCTAGATTTGTGCAGTGCAGAGCCTGAAGCCATGCCTTGCTTTCTTCTGAATAAAACTTTCTTGGAGAACAAGCGAGTAGAGTTTT
>JAWQFJ010027859.1:0-11375 GCA_034096865.1 Theodoxus fluviatilis | reverse complement strand
CGAGAACGCGAAAGGGAACAACGAGAACTCGAAAGGGAAGAACGAGAACTGCAGCGACGGGAAGAACGCGAACTGCAACGAAGAAAAGAAGACATGGAATGCTGGCGTCAGACACTCACAGAGTTGATCGGGCGGCAAACGCAGACACGCGAACCGAAGTCTACCCTAGCTCAGGTAAAACTGGAACCACCCAGATTCAAGCCAGGAGACGATCTGGATATCTACTTGACCCGGTTCGAAACCATCGCGCAGGGAGAGGAGTGGCCAGAGGACACCTGGGGAAGGGCGCTTATGGCCTTAATGGATGGTACGGCAGGAGAAACGCTGGCCGCGCTGTCCGTGCAAGAACTACGAAGGTACGAGGAGGTCAAGAAGGCTCTTCAAACCCGGTTCCACCTCACTGCTGAATCCTACCGGAAGAGATTTCGTCAGGCTAGACGAGGCGCGGACGAAACCTTCCATCAGGCTCTACTACGGCTGAAAACACTGCTGAAGAGGTGGATGGCGAGAGCGGGGAAAAGGGAGACATTTGATGACCTAGCCGATCTCATGCTCCAAGAACAGCTCTACGAGACGATGAACGCCGGTCTAGCTACAGCAGTACGAGCTAAAGCTCCCAACAACGTCATTTGGAGGCCAGGCTGGCAACTGAGGTTCCAGCACCCATGGGGCGAAATCAGGGCAAGGAATCACCACGGCTCCTTTCTCCAGTGAAAGAACTGAACACAACGGCTCCAAGAGGAATGCTAGAAGCAATCGCTTGTTGGCGTTGTGGTGATCCTGGGCATTTTAAACGTCGTTGTCCGTCTCGGAAAAAGACGCTGGAACCCGGAAACCCTGTCATCCAGGCACACTTCGCGTCTGTGAGAGCAACGGTTGACAGCAAAGTCTGCTTTCCTGTCCACAACAAAACAGTGACGGTGAACGGGAGAGAAGTTAATGCTATAAGAGACACCGGAAGCGACCGAGTTCTCGTCCCCTCACACCTCGTCCTTCCACAGGATTATACGGGACAAGAGATACTAGTGCAGTCCATTCACGGGACGCGATCACACCTTCTGGCTAGAGTCCAACTCGGTGCTGAATCTTTCTCAGGTAGCACGGAGGTAGTAGTGATTGAAGACTCGTCGCTACCCGTCATCCTAGGAAATAGCCGGCATGATCCTGAAGGAGGTGAAAAACCTATCCCAGTGCAAGTGACTGCCTCGCCCGTTCAGACAAGGGCCCGGAGAGCACGCGGAGAAGCTGCGTGTCAACTGAAACAATCTCGGCTGGATGACGTCACTCCGGAGAAGATCGCTGATACAACCCCAGAGAAGCTGCGCGGGCTCGCTCAGAAATCCGATGACACCAGGCCGACGCAATGTCGGATGATGAGGCAGATCCTCTACCGTCAGCATGAGGATAAGCAAGGAAACCAGTTCTCCCACCTCTCCGACCTGGACCTGACTGTTGAAGCCAAAGAGACGATCACCAGCAGCCATGGCACCATGTCTTCGGAGCATGCCTATTGCTTCAGGTCCAAAGCCGGCACCAGCATGTCGCCAAGGAAGCGTCAAAGGAAATCCCCGCTGGGGCCAAGGCAGCTTGAGAGACCAGTGCTGAAGCTCTCTGAGAGTGCCGGGGCCAACCTGAAGGAGCAGAGGATGGAGGGCGCCCTGCTGGAAGTTCCCCCGGTTGAGACTCGGCACACCGGGCGATTCCGGCAGGCCTGCCAGAGCCACTACGAGGAAAAGTACTTGAAGTTTGAAGAGAGTGGTCATCCTTTGATTCGTGGGAAAACGGCCAGAGGAAGGAAAGAGAAACAAAGGAAAATGAAGAACAAAGAGTTGGAGAAGAGGATCAAAGAAGAGGGTTTTGAAAAATTAAGGAAAAGATCAAAGTGGAAGAGAAACCAAATGGTGAGATGGACTCAAAGGAAATTCACACTGGGGACCGATCACCAACCACTCCAGTATCTCCGGACCATGGAAGCCTCCAATGGACCTTTTCACCCGTTCGCCTCGGACCCTGGGATTGAAGTTCTGGAGCTGCAATCTGATGCCAGGAAAGGAGAACCTGGGAGCCGACTTTTTGAGTCGTATTTGAATGATCGTTCTGACGCAAGGATCAGACCTAGGGGGGAGGTCTGTTACGACTCAAATAGGTGGTAGGGCTTTAAGTCCGCTCCCAGTCCTGGACGATGCACCTTTAAGAGTTTTTGCAGAGTCAGCACTTGCTAAACTGCACCGTGTCGCACGTGCAATACAAGCCGTCATGTACAGAACGTGCAAAACATTTCTTTTGCGGGGGTGACCCTATATATAGGGTCGTGTATTTCGCTAAGGGGGGACTTTGGGAAACAAGATTTTTCGTCGGCCACGGTGTGTTTGTGCCTGAGCCGTGTCTCCGGGGGCCGCTGTGCCGGTGGGTAAGGCCTGGTTTTTGGCTTACCGGTCGGGTTGTGTGTGTGGATTCGTTTCTGAGCGGCGTCTCAGGGGGCCGCTGTGCCTGGTTGGCAAGACCTAACGTTGGCTTGCCGGACTCTTTTCTACGTTGTTTTGTTTTGTTGGGTCAAGGCTTTGAGCTTGGAACATTGTGACGGACTGTAGCTCTTCTTGTGCGATAGTCATTTGGCTTAAAGTGGAGTTTCGTGGTGTTGTGCTTTGGAGGATTGTGTTGTGCTTTGGAGGATTGTGGGGTGTTTTGGAGGTTCGTGGTGTGCATTAAGGTGGGGGATTGATTTGCGCGTTATGGAGGAATATTGTCTTGTGCATTGATGGTGGAATATTGTTTTGTGCATGGATGGTGGAATATTGTTTTGTGCATTGATGGTGGAATATTGTTTTGTGATTTGGAGGTGAAGTGCTGGTGATTGTGACTTGATGGTGGAATATTGATTTGTGCTTCGGCAGAGGATTATTCCTGCATTGACCATCTCTTGGTTTCATGTTATTAAATTGTTTCATTTTCTTGATTCATATTTTGTTTGGCATTATTTGAGTAGAGTGTGTTAAGTCTGTGGACAATTGGGCAGTTTTCCCTTTTTAAAGTTTAACATCTGCACGGGACTACAATTCCCATCAGTAGTCAACCACCCGGGCCGTGACAGATTTGGGGGCTCGTCCGGGAGCCACTACGAGGAAAAGTACTTGAAGTTTGAAGAGAGTGGTCATCCGTTGATTCGTGGGAAAACGGCCAGAGGAAGGAAAGAGGAGCATAGGAAAATGAAGAACAAAGAGTTGGAGAAGAGGATCAAAGAAGAGGGTTTTGAAAAGTTAAGGAAAAGATCAAAGTGGAAGAGAAACCAAATGGTGAGATGGACTCAAAGGAAATTCACACTGGGCAAAGATCGATAGCGTAAAGATCGATGAGCATTTTTCTATGGGGCCACACGTAAGCAGAACGATCTCTTCCTCCTACTGGCAGCTCCGACGTATCTCAAGTATCAGACAAAGCCTGACTGAAAAATCGGCCACAACTCTTGTATTGACGTTGGTGTTGTCTAATCTTGATTATTGCAATAGCCTTCTGCTAGGTGAAACCTAAGAATATCTCCGAAGACTTCAACAGGTGCAGAACACCGGAGCACGTATAGTGAAACGTCCACCTAGTCGTTCTCACATAACACCCATCCTTCGAGAGCTACACTGGCTGCCTGTCCACCAACGTATTGTGTTCAAAACACTGTGTCATGTGTTCAAGTGCGTCAATGGTTTGGCCCCGCTGTATCTGGTTGAGCTCCTCAAGACTTATAAGCCTGTGAGGGATCTCAGATCTTCGGCGCAGTCATTACTCCATGTGCCACGTTACAACACCAAGAGATCTGGGGAGAGAGCATTCTCGTATGCTGGACCAAAACTCTGGAACGATATCCCATACAGACTGAGGAAATCTCCTTCAATACAGACTTTCAAGTCACAGCTAAAAACTCTTTTATTCAAAGGGTGAACGTGTTGAGCGCCTTGAGCATGCCTTTGGGTGTGAGATTGGCGCTATATAAGAGCCAAAATACATACATACATACATATCAAAAAGACTTTATTCATTAAAAATGCACAAAATCTGCACACATGAACAAACTATGAATAGATCCATCTTGTAACTCAGAGCTATTCAACTCGCAAGCAAGAAAATGGAGACCTACATTGTCATGTTGAGTGATGAAAGCCAACACAAAAACAACTAGGTTATCCTGACCAACAAGATTTGTAACATAAATGTCCACACTTATACACATACATACATACATACATACATACATACATACATACATACATACATACATACATACATACATACATACATACATACATACATACATACATACATACATACATACATACATACATACATACATACATACATACATACATACATACATACATACATACATACATACATACATACATACATACATACATACATACATACATACATACATACATAAATCACTACATACATACATACATACATACATACATACATACATACATACATACATACATACATACATACATACATACATACATATACATACATACATACATACATACATACATACATACATACATACATACATACATACATACATACATACATACATACATACATACATACATACATACATACATATCAAATTGACTTTATTCTCGAAAAAATACACACTTCGGTGCACTGAGAATATCACATCAAATAGACAAGAAAATGAAACATCCAAGAGACCGCAGAAACCATCACGCGAAATCATACATACATACATACATACATACATACATACATACATACATACATACATACATACATACATACATACATACATACATACATACATACCTGTGAGGTGACGGAAGTGCGACTGATTACTTCAAGATGTATCTCCGGGAGTGCGCGACTCCAGATTGCTTCGGGTTTGGCTCAGTCTTGGGAATCTGACCCATGCATCTTCGTAGGGTGATCTGAGTTGCCGCCATCTGCACGGGGTCAAAGCAAGTGTTGCAGATAATCATAGGCAAGGGCTGTGAACCCTGCGGCCAGTCGAGTCTGCATTCATCATCGGGTGGCCAGGGAATGATCCTCAACAGCCACTGACACTATTCACAATGTAGAGGGTCTGCTTTTCATTGAGTGGGATTGGTGTCTACGTCATAAAGACCAGTGTATAGGAATAAGGATAAATATTTATTCTACTCCCTCTTCTTCCTCCTCCTCCTCTTCTTCTCCTCTCCTCCTCCTGTTCCTCCTCCCCCCCCCCCCCTCCCCCACTCCCTTTCTTTTTCATGGGAATGCATAGTGACATATCACACACACGCACACGCACGCACACACACACACACACACACACACACACACACACACACACACACACACACACACACACAGACAGACATTCCCTTTCATATGTACATAGAATCATAGACTGTCACTAATTTTGAGGTCACTATTTTGGGCCTTCCTTGCTCTATACTCCCTATTCGAAAGAGTTTCCACTAGGTTTTCCTAGGCCATGAATTTTCCTTGTTATTCTGTTAATCCTAAGACTCATGCACAAAATGTTCTAATCAAGAAACAAAATATCGTGGGGGATAGACTGAGAAATTTATTACTCTTGGGGTTGCCACAAACAATCAAAATTGACCTGGTTGCTTAACAATGTAACTCTAGAATCTTAGCAGCATCAAACCTAGTACCTAGCACTCACCAGCCATAAGAAAAGGCCGCTGGAGCACTGAGAAATCTAGAGAGCACTCTGAGAGCGCCAGCCTCCACCAAGGGCGCCGCCATTTCTCTCCCAGGACCTGTATAGTTCAGTCCATTTTAGCGTCTGCTGGCGGTCTCTGAGTGCAAAATAACTGAGGAACAAACTGAGGGTAAAACAGAGCCTCCTCTGCGGAGGCAATGGTTACAGCCCCAAACGTCAGTGGATTACATAAACTTACCGAGACTTACCAGGTCTCAGGAGGTCAGTAAAGTAGTGAGGGAGCTGCAAAGGGTGGCTGAATCCGCGTCCATATGGATCTGGCAAACAAGAACCTGATAGACCAACCATCCGATGGCCCCCGGTGGCCGATATGCCTGCTTGGGGCCGCCCCTGGGTGAGCTACTGGAGTAGGTCCCGAAAGCTCCACAGCCTGGGGTTCGAGCTGAAGTGGGGGGGGGCATCGAGCTGCTCCAGCCGTATGTGTTTGTGTGCCTCCCTTCACTGAGTGCAGTGTGCAGCGTAATCGTTCCTTCAACCCCACTGTAGGTTGCTGCAACACCTCCTTTGCGGCAACACTAAAGTTTGCAGTGGAAAATAAATGTATATATATATATATATATATATATATATATATATATATATATATATATATAACTTCCTATGCGGCAGGGTCAACAACAACCAACACCAGATCGAGCAGGACTTGCACACGTACCTTGAGCTTTAAGTACCAGCCTGCCGCCTTCTAAGCCGACGGCATTCGCCAGCTGCCTGAGGACTGGCGCAAGGTGATTGATAGTACATGTAAAAGTGATTATATCATTGATTGATTTGTACTTGTTGTGGAGAGAAATAAACTTAAAGTTTGAATCTTAAAAACAGTGAGAACCTTCCCGACACTCCAATACCTGCGAATAGGCCATGCTTTGGGAGGACACTGCCTTGAAACAAGAGCGGGAACTTTCCTGTGCTTTCCACGTTGACTCTCTATAAATAGAGTGAGTGCATTCCACAGAATGACAGACAACTTTGGAACTTTTCTGCATTCTATGGCGTCCAGTTTTCGGTGGTCAGAGCCGGTCAAAGGCAGGAAGCTTTGGGATCATTGACAAAGTTCCTAGAGAGGATTTTTCCGACGAGACTTTCAGATCAGTCGTGTTGCTGTGCTTTGATAAGACGTTGTGTTGTCTCTATGGTTTTCCTCTTCACGTGTTATTGGAGAATATGCACGTTGAAATGCAAGCGTGGAGAGAGGCTTCATTCCGAGTCAGCCTGAAGAAATATTAGCATGGATGTAGATTCTCTGGATTAAATTTTCTCCGTTAAATTGCTTATCATCGGCGTCGTTCCAGGTGAGGCGGGCAATTTCACTTTTAATCGACAAATCCCGAGCAATTCGTGTCCAACTACCTGCTGCGCACATTGCCATTACCGTGAGCTCACCTCGCCTGCAGGTCGGACATTGCGCATTGACTCCAAGATAGCAAGACTCGGCACGAAAAGTTTGCACAGGCGTTTTCTACCCCTTACGGCGACCTTCCCTTCTCTCTGTATCGTTGTATCTCTGTTCCCTGTCGCTTCTTGCTGCGTGGACACAGACAGACAGGTGCTCGGGGTGGGAGACATTGGAGCTCGAGGTTGCGGAGGGTCGCGTGCCTTGGGAACGAGAGACTCGCCATAAATGCAGTGGGAAGACAGGGAGGGAACCAGGCTTGCTCCAAACCACGCCGGCAGCCATGTCGCCTCCCCTGCTCCTCCTCCTGCTCCTGGCGCTTCCCCTTCTGGCCATGGCCACGGTAAGACTGTTCGTCCTTCGATGGCGAAGAGGTCCATGACTTTATCCCTTGTTGGGGCTTGACATGCAATGAGTGATGATGATGATGATGATGATGATGATGATGATGATGATGATGATGCTGCTGCAGCTGCTGCTGCTCTCTCTCTCTCTCTCTCTCTCTCTCTCTCTCTCTTTCCATGTCGCTGATAGATCCAAAGGAACAGCAGGGCCGTTACAATTTGGCACCAGCGCCGTGGTAGGAGCTGCCAGAATGAGTTTGTAAACAACAATCAACTGCCTTAGAGACTCTAGCTCCAGTCTTTGTCTCTCCTGAGACTCTCACAAGGCGGTGAGGCTATTTACCCCAAGTTGGGGGTTTGGTTTGTGGGCACTAGGGCGTATGCACACACAGGCGCGCCATACACAACAGCCACTATGACGAGTGCATTGATATTCACCGGCCCTTTCCAGGGATACATAAAGTGTAAGTAACTCTAGTATGATTATTCAGTTTCCTTCAGCAACGCCTTCCTAAACACGGCGTCCGTCATTCGACAATGCGACAAGTCCTCTTTCATTGAGAGTTAATTGTGTGTGCATTTTCTTGAAGGGCTTTTCAAAGATCAAATTGCCTAATGTACAGCCACATCTGAATCAATCTGGCGACGGCCAAAGTTAATGGTCTTGTGCCTCTACAAGTCTACTGCTATATGACAGCCAAAGTGTCAAGATAAGAAGCAACCTGTGGTTTTTTAAAATGTAGATCCACTTTGGCTCGTTCTGTTCGTTAAGGCCATCACACTTGTCGCGGCAGAAAGAGTTCTTGGATCATGAAATACACGTTTCGTCGTGTGTGACCAGATATTTCAGTAAAATGTTGAGTCCCCAGAAATTATTTTATGTTTTTGGACCGATTCTATTCGCCCAATAATTTATTTCAAGTAAAATACTCCTGCCCGTCAGCCAGTGGGAACGCTCACTGGCCTCAACTGTCGCTCTAACTCTCACCTCAACTGTCACTCTAACTCTCACCTCAACTGTCACTCTAACTCTCACCTCAACTGTCGCTCTAACTCTCACCTCAACTGTCGCTCTCTCGCTCAAGTCAACGATGCCTGTCTTCTTCTTTTTTATAGTTCACATGCAAAACGCTCATTTGTACTATTACTGACGCACGTACACACAAAAAAATCTTCACCAAGACGCAGTACTGATTTATCAAAAATCCACATATAACAACATACTGATAGTTCATTTAAGTCACTACATTATTCAAATCGAGCTGTGCGTCGTCGGTATGGCATTCCCTTTGTAAAATAATTATTTTAGCATTTTTCTGGCATTATTTAGCAGATTTCCTAAACAATGCATTATTTACGTAAATAATCCATTATTTACATAAATAATCCATTATTTACGTAAATAATCCATTATTTACGTAAATAATCCATTATTTAGCAGAGCTCCTAAACAATGCATTATTTACGTAAATAATGCATTATTTAGGTAAACCATGAATTTCATTGTTTAGCTAAACCATAGAATTCATTATTTACGTAAATAATGCATTATTTAGGTACACCATGTTTAGCTAAACCATAGAATTCATTATTTACGTAAATAATGCATTATTTAGGTAAACCATGAATTTCATGGTTTAGCTAAACCATAGAATCCATTATTTACGTAAATAATGCATTATTTAGGCTAAACCATAGAATCCATTATATACGAAACTACAAGGGTGACAGCTCTGATTATATCCAGGGATCCTTCATTATTTCTGCCACTTGAGTTCGAAATGGCTAATTTTGCAGGCAGCTGATCTATGCCGACAAATTTCGGTCTCTGGTCAGTACAAATTGGCTTCAGAACGCAGTGAGAGAGTACCAAAAGGTGTTCATTTTTGGTTTTTAAGCAGATACGTCTGTTGCTTGTTTATTGTCGCAGTATGCAGGCATGAAGTGACGAAGCTAGGTTCGACCTTGCAAGCAGACGTAACTAAATATGGCGTGGATCGGTGTAGTGTAGTGCTGTTGAATATTAGGTCTCTCTCGTTATCAGCATTTCTGCAGTGCGTGATTATAGAACAGAGCTCGCGCAAACTACATTGACTCGTTAAAAATATCATTAAATGCACTCGCATATTGCGCGATCGATCGACTTCGACGCACAATCTAAGTGTGATCTGAAGTATGATGTGAAGCTCTGAGAGGATTCGAGTGTCCCGAGTTGTTTACATTGTGATTCCCCCCCCCCCCCCCCCCCCCCCCCTCTCTCTCTCTCTCTCTCTCTCTCTCTCTCTCTCTCTCTCTCTCTCTCTCTCTCTCTCTCACTCTCTCTCTCTCTCTCTCTCTCTCTCACTCTCTCTCTCTCTCTCTCTCTCTCTCTCTCTCTCTCTCTCTCTCTCTCTCTCTCTCCTGCTGATGTGCTTTTGTGGAGTGAAGGAGAAGCTTTATCCATTTACAGAGGAAAGGAAGCAAGCACCAGCATCCATACAGCTGTGTGTGTGTGTGTGTGTGTGTGTGTGTGTGTGTGGTCTGTCTCTGTGTGTGTGTGTCTGGTCTGTCTGTCTGTGTGTCTGTCTGATCTGTGTGTGTGTGTGTGTGTGTGTGTGTGTGTGTGTGTGTGTGTGTGTGTGTGTGCGCGTGTGTGTGTGGTCTGTGTGTGTGTGTGTGTGTGTGTGTGTGTGTGTGTGTGTGTGTGTGGTGTGTGTGGTGTGTGTGTGGTGTGTGTGTGTGTGTGTGTGTGTGTGTGTGTGGTCTGTGTGTGTGTGTGTGTGTGTGTGTGTGTGTGGTGTGTGTGTGTGTCTGTGTGTGTGTGTGTGTGGGGGGGGGGGGTCTTAACTATAGCACAATAACATATTTAGCCATGAGTTGGTTAGTCAGACAGGAATTGCAAAAGGCTCAGAGGAAATGCAATGCAATACAACCCAACCCAATAGAATTATAACAGATCTCAGAACTCTCTCTCTCTCTCTCTCTCTCTCTCTCTCTCTCTCTCTCTCTCTCTCTCTCTCTCTCTCTCTCCTCTCTCTCTCTCTCTCTCTCACACACACACACACACACAACACACACACACACACACAACACACACACACACACACACAAACACACACACACAGCCAACAGTCATGACAACATGAACACTAGAGCATAGAGGGCACTCTGAAATGGATAATCTCCCCCAAGGAAGCCATAATATCTATTTCATGAAGTCTATATCAGTTTACCATCTGCTGGAAGTCTGTAAGTGCGAAACACATACGCCGGCATCATCAATGGTTTGGCATCTTTAGCTTTGTGAAGTGTTATACAAATTCTCTTCATGCTTGTAATTTCAAAACCACATAGCAGATGAGCTGCAAAATTTCACAGATTGTCCCTGGGATGAAACCCTGACCTTTCACCAAATTTCATCACAATCCATTTTGAACTTTTGGAGTCATTTTGCCAAATAACTCATCATAAATATAAATATGAAAGTCAGGGAGCAGAAGAACAAATCTAATCAGTCAGAAGTATAAAGGGCAGGGTGTGTGTGTGTGTGTGTGTGTGTGTGTGTGTGTGTGTGTGTGTGTGTGTGTGTGTGTGTGTGTGTCTGTGTGTGTGTGTGTCTGTGTGTGTGTGTGTGTGTGTGTGTGTGTGTGTGTGTGTGTGTGTGTGTGTGTGTGTGTGTGTGTGTGTGTGTGTGTGTGAGTGTGTGTCTGGTCTGTGTGTGTCTGTATGTGTGTGTGTTTGGTCTGTGTGTGTGTGTGTGTGTGTGTGTGTGTGTGTGTGTGTGTGTGTGTGTGTGTGTGTGTGTGTGTGTGTCTGATCTGTGTGTGTGTGTGTCTGGTGTGTGTGTGTGTGTGTGTGTGTGTGTGTGTGTGTGTGTGTGTGTGTGTGTGTGTGTGTGTGTGTGTGTGTGTGTGTGTGT
>JAWQFJ010027855.1:0-16815 GCA_034096865.1 Theodoxus fluviatilis | reverse complement strand
ATGCCCTGCTTAGGTGGGCGGCTCGACCAAGCTACATCACTTCAAAAATATTTAGTGAGAATCTTGTAGCCATCCATAGAAAAACAAGAAGGGCAAAGCCCATACGACTCACATGCTTGACCTTGACCTTTATATGACCTTGACCTTCAGGTGACCTTCAAGGTCATGGTCAAACAACTAAACCTACCAATGACATCATACACAAAGAAATGCTTTACACATTTTTCCTACCAAAATACATGTGACCTTGACCCAAGGTCAAGGTCATCCAAGGTCATGCAACACAAAGCTGTTAATTCAAGACATAGGAAGCACAATGGTGCTTATTGGCACTTTCTACCATGAGATATAGTCACTTTTAGTGGTTCACTACCCCATTTTGGTCACATTTCATAAGGGTCAAAGTGACCTTGACCTTGATGATATGTGAACAAATGTGTCTCATGATGAAAGTATAACATGTGTACATCAATGTTATGAAGTTTGGAAGAGTTATCTTCCATAGTTCAGGGTCAAGGTCACTTCAAAATATGTATACAATCCAACTTTGAAGAGCTCCTGTGACCTTGACCTTGAAGCAAGGTCAACCAAACTGGTATCAAAAGATAGGGCTTGCTTTGTCCTATATACCACTTGTAGCTAAGGTCACCATTCTCAATAACGTGGGAGAAAATTGGGAAAATGTGAAAAATGACTGTTTTTGAGACCACATTTATGGCTCCTGTGACCTTGACCTTGAAGCAAGGTCAAGTCACTATGTATGTTTTTTGAGGCCTTGTCATCATACACCATCATGCCACATTTGGTGTTGATAGACTTAATAGTCTCCGAGAAAAATCCAACGTTTAAGTTTTTTACGCCCGGACGGACGGACGGACGGACGGACGGACGGACGACACGGCTGAGTACATAGACTCACTTTTGCTTCGCATGTGAGTCAAAAACCAAGCTTGGAGCTAAACACGTCCACATATATTGGCATGTGCATTCTTGATTTGTCAAAGTATTTGATGTATGATTTCCATTACAACTTCATCAAGAGAAAATACGGTAGTCAAGCACAGTTACTTTTCACTGACACTGATTTACACACATATCATATAAAGACAGATGACGTGTACAAAGACTTCTGGGAGCACAAAGATATGTTTGATAATTCAGATTACAAACCAGACAAACCTTTTTGATGACAGCAACAAAAAAGGTGATTGGAAAGTTTAAAGACGAAGCAGCAGGAATACCTATTGTAGAGTTTGTGGGGTTAAAAAGCAAGATGTATTCATATATCACAGCAGCAGGAAAGAATGCAAAAACTGCAAAGGGTGTGAAAAAAAGTAATTAAAAACAGAGTTCGCCATGATGATTACAAAAGCATTCTTTTTACTAAAACCCAAACATGTCACACAATGCAGGGGATTAGATCTGAACTTCATCAGCTGGGAACGTATAAGATACATAAGACAAGTCTGTCATGTTTTGATGATAAAAGATACATTCTTGATGATGGAGTATCTACATTATCATACGCCTAAAAAATAAAAATGTATATACAATATATGGCAAAAATTAAGTCCCCTTACTTGGACCTCTTTGAGGATCCAGTTGTTGATGACTCCATTAAGAAAGTTGAATATGTTGAGTACCTACCAAGAGACTCAACCAACATGGATAAGGACGGTAGGCACATTCTTGAACGAGAGACTTGGGTGTGTTTCTTCTCCCACACAAAGCATTTCTGGAAGTGAGAGGAAAACTGGTTAAAAATAATAACACTAATTACAATGCTGGAGATAATGTTGCATTGGTAAATAATGGATGGTCCATCTTTCATACAGCAGAATTGCATCTGAATGACCAGCAAGTAGAACGGGTATCTCTGTATCTGCCTCAGGCTTCAACCATCATAAATCTGATTAGTTAAGTTTTTCAGATGATTACAACAAGTCGAGTGCAAGTAATATGATGTGGTACAAAGACTCTGGAAATGGTGGCAGTGATGGAAGAGAATGCAATACTGCTGCAAATGCAGCAACTGCTGATCACACAACCAGAGCTGAATTGAGAACTGCTTTGAGAAATCTCAGACAACTACAATTCAGGGTTTAAAATGAGAAACCTCCTCACAGCAGAAAACAAGGAGATTTGTGTTTTTCTACCTCTGGGTAGTGTGTTTGGACTGTGCAGAGATGGCACAAGTATTACAAGAGGAATTAAGTACCGTCTCCTTTTGGACAGAGCTAATTATAACAACTACATTCAGAGACAGAATGGTGTTGATGCTGGGAAATTCAAAATATCCCATATAAGTTTGTGGATGCCAAAAGTGGAACATATTTTGGGTTACTTGGCTGATCTGGAAACAAAACTTGCCAGTGGAATAATGAACAAGAAGGGCAAAGCCCATACGACTCACATGCTTGACCTTGACCTTTACATGACCTTGACCTTTACGTGACCTTGACCTTTACATGACCTTGACCTTTAGGTGACCTTCAAGGTCAAGGTCAACCAACTAAACCTAGCAATGACATCATACACTAAGAAATGCTTTACACATTTTTCCTTCCACAATACATGTGACCTTGACCCAAGGTCAAGGTCATCCAAGGTCATGCAACACAAAGCTGTTAATTCAAGTCATAGGAAGCACAATGGTGCTTATTGGCACTTTCTACCATGAGATAGGGTCACTTTTAGTGGTTCACTACCCCATTTTGATCACATTTCATAAGGGTCAAAGTGACCTTGACCTTGATGATATGTGACAAAAATGCCTCATGATGAAAGTATAACATGTGTACTACAATGTTATGAAGTTTGGAAGAGTTATCTTCCATAGTTCAGGGTCAAAGTCACTTCAAAATATGTATACAATCCAACTTTAAAGAGCTCCTGTGACCTTGACCTTGAAGCAAAGTCAAGTCACCATGTAGGTTTTTGACGCCTTGTCATCCTACACCATCATGCCAAATTGGGTGTTGATAGACTTAATAGTCTCCGAGCAAAATCCAACGTTAAAGTTTTTTTACGGATGACAGGACGCCCGGACCCCCGGACGCTCGGACGCCCGGACCGGACGCCAGGACAGACAACACGGGTGAACTAGTATAAAATGTAGCATGTGTACTACAATGTTATGAAGTTTGGAAGAGTTATCTTCCATAGTTCAGGGTCAAGGTCACTTCAAAATATGTATACAATCCAACTTTAAAGAGCTCCTGTGACCTTGAACTTGAAGCAAGGTTAATCAAACTGGTATCAAACGATAGGGATTACTTTGCCCTATACACCATATATAGGTCAGGTAGCCAATCTAAAAAACTTCAGAGAAAATTGGGAAAATATGAACACTGGCTGTTTTTTAGACAACATTTACGGCCCCTGCGACCTTGACCTTGAAGCAAGGTCACGTCACCATGTATGTTTTTTGACGCCTTGTCATCCTACACCATCATGCCAAATTGGGTGTTGATAGACTTAATAGTCTCCGAGAAAAAGCCAACGTTAAAGTTTGTTACGGACAACACCACGCCCGGATGCCTGGACGCCCGGACGGACGAAACGGGTGAATACATAGACTCGCTTTTGCTTCGCATGTGAGTCAAAAAGCTATATTTTGAGCAGATGAGAGTTTACAGACAGCAATATACCAGTACAGAACTTAGACCATCTTGGAGAGTCACAACACAGCAGAGTGAGCAATTGAGTCGGCATATATTCATTGCATTTCAAGCTGTTGATCGAGACAACAATCAAGAACAAAATAACATGGTCTTTGATCATGCCAATCTGAAACAAATATTTGTAAGGGTATACAGCCAGCAGTATCCTGAGAGAGCACTAATCACTAATTTTGATGAAGCCAGCATAAATTACAGCAGAGCTTACATGGTGTTCAAAGAAGCTGTGAATAAATATCAGGATACAGATACAGGGAGCTCTGTCAGTGTAGAAGAATTTGCAAGTTTGTATCCAATCATTCATAGTGATGTATCAAAACATGCAGACCAGCTGATTGGTTCCCCAGCTGATGTTGAAATCAATTGGCAGTTACGAGGAAACTTTCAGTTAAATGTGACCCTCCACCACGGAACCTGGAACCATTCGGCGCTAGCACTGGAAATAGGTACAAGGGGTGTGGATTGTCGATTTTGAAATTTTGGTTGTTTCTGGTTCAGTAATCCTTTATCTACAATATCAGCGAGTTTCATTTACCAAATCTGTCTCTAAATACGTTTAAATACTTAATTTATGCAAGAGGGGTTTCAAAATAAATACTTCATTAAATATTCATAATTTAAAATGCTTGTATCTCAAAAACTACTCAACCGATTTCAATAATTTTTTCACCATTTCGCAGCTTTTTGGATCCTTTTTGTAAGACCTGATATCACTCTATGCATTCAAAACCTTCAATCTGATTGGTTTGCTTAACTATGGACCATATGGGAGAGGGAAGGAACCAGCCAATCGGAGCGCAGCTTAGAGTGAGCCTCGAGGTGTTAGCGCTTCTGCCTTCAACGCGCCACGCTTCCGTGCCTATCGTGATTTCGACTCACTACTGCTGATTTTTCGACGGAAAACAAGCATACATGAAGGTATGTTCCCGTAAACTTGTACATTTATAGTGTATTACTGATTTCTTGTGTCAGATTGATGTAAATCAACAGATCGAGATCACTTTCAGCGGCCACGGAGCCGATCTCAACCCACAAGTTGAATTTCGTTTACACTCATTTTGCCGAAGATGAATGTGCAGACTTGAGAGAATATTCAGCTCTCTGCTGTACATCTCGCATTGCTTGTTTGAGAAATCTTTGTATTAAATGAACAGTAATGATGAAATGACTTCAAATAGTTGGACTGGCTCTGAAACTACATATTGTATGTGATTGTTTTCAGGTCGAGGCTGCATCAACATTGCTTGTAAATAGTTTTGTATGTTTCTTTGAATAAAATACTTTGGAATATAATAGCATCATCAGTTCCCATTGTGGCGTATAAATAGTTTAACAATCACTGTGCACCCCCACCCCCACCCCCACTTTACTACACAAACATTTTAGTGTAATTTTTGTGTTTATTGGACCTGTGCACATTAGCACTGATTTTAGAATTATTATGAATAGGTTTTTGATCAGTAAGCCATTGTGACAATTTATCCGTGAACGTACATTTTCGTGTATTTTCTGAAACAATGTTGACAATAAACTACTTTATGTTTCAAACTGAAAATTTGTGTGTTAGTTTTTTATGTTATGTTGTATGACTGTGCCATATTTCAAAGAAATGCATGCATGGTTGCTAAGGAAACTGTTGTGCTGAAGTTTCAAAACTTTTATTTCAATTTTTCTCAGAAACACATTTCCGAGGGTAAGTATATTTAAATACCTGTAACTCGGAGACTAATTGTCCGATTTTCCAACGGTTTTCACCATTGTGATTGTCATTTTAAATACATTCAGACAGAGTAAAAAACTGAAAATGGCCCAGGGGGACAAAGCGACTCATTCCGTGGTGGAGGGTCACAAATGGGGTTGGTGCAAGTTACTATGTGTATACAGTCATATTGAGTGACAGATACCTTACTGTGAATGCACTTCAAGGAAAAATGAATGTTATTGTATAAGATTTATTAAATTGTACGTTTGTAAAATGTATTAGTATAATGTATAATAATGACTTACAAAGGTGTAGGATTTCACTTAACTAATGCTCAAAGAAAAGCAATTAAAAAGGCATACCTAAATAAGACTGGTGTGTCTATTTCAATAAATAAATCACAAATGGGTGGTGCAGATACAGGAGGACTTACAAAAACAGATTGGCAAACTAAGAAAAAGCAAAAAAGCTGTGACTTTAAAGCTGTCCAAAACTCAAGTGCAAAAACAGGGTGGGTTTCTGGGTGCTCTTGCAACACTCATTGCTAGGGATGGTCCCACTATTCATAAAAGTGTTTTACCCTCATTGGGATTAGCTGCAGCCTCAGGAGCAATTCATGGGACCACAAGCAAGGCAGTGGCTGGCGAGGGAGGTAGATGGGGAAAAAGGCTTCTCCTGGGGCCAAATTCACCCTTTAACAGCATCCCCATACTTGGAGCACTTCTGTAAATATACTCATTCTATTCATATATAATATAATATAACATTATATAAATGTATCCAGAATATTCAATCAGTCTTACAACAAATCAAAAGAAAAAGATAGCTGAGGCTTTGAATTAAAAAAACTGGTATAAAGCTTAGACTTGGAACTAGTCAACTCACTGGTACAGACAAGTTAATGCTAACAGACAGATTGTAAGAATAAGTAAGCACAGGAAACTGAATAAAGGTCTTGACCTAACTATGTCTAAAGCTCAAATGAGCAAGATGGGAGGTTTCTGGCCTATGCTTCTTGCCAGTCTTGCAGGATCTTTTCTACCAAGTCCTTGGGGGGGGGGGGGGGGGTGGGGGGTGTTAAAAGATATTTTAAAAAGACAGGAAGGGGGTTGGTCCTGCCAGGAACTTGGGCAGCCAGAGGTCTGGCCCTCCCTGGAACCCATTAACTCTTAAACGTTTGTCATTTTCAGGCTATTTTTAGCTAAGACTACACATACTATCTTTAGCAAAGCTTATATACGTTATTGCTGATATAAAATATGACATATTATGTACCGTTTTATTCATAACAAACTAACCTTTCTTACTATGATATTTGATTTGAGATAAAATGTTATATATAAACTATTCTTATAAAAATATGCAGACAAAAATAACAAAAAACGCACTAAATTGACAACACTCTACAATCACAAAGAACAAAAAAAAAATTTTGATAGGTTCTTTTGTTTTCTTTATTTCTAACATAAAATACAACTATATTTACACATAAAATTTCAATCTGCATATTTTTTCATTCAAATTTAGTGATTTGATAGAGTATTTTGTAAAGCTACTAGTTTGAAGCTTTCAGCGGAAACACCCCCCCCCCCCCCCCCCCATAAAATAATGCACTTAACAACAGGTGAACTTACTTATTCAAAATGTATTTCTTTTCCTCTTGTCTAAGTTACACATACGTCATTTGTGCATAAACCATATTTACACACAAAAAACTGTCAATGTGAAATGAAAAAAAAAAACTGTTTCTATGAGCCTGCCGATGCAATTAAATCTGGTGGTACTCCAGCAGGCAGTTGCGGTCATTCTGTAGACACAGGAATGTGTTGCAGGCTACACCGTAAGTTCTTGTTTTCCTTTCTATTTTGAATTTAGTGTAGCACAGCTTACAGTTTCTTCTGTCTTGAGTTTTGCACATGTTGGGGATGATGCTGCGGATGGTGTATGTGACTGGCTTGTCCGCAACCGGCACATCCGCATTAACATCAAACCCCCCCAGTTGTCTTATAAGTTCTTCAGTGAAGGCCAGCTGATTATACTTTGCATTCCTTTTTAATTCTTCTACATCTCTGTGTTGTTCTCGCCAGTTTTGAAATAAAATGTATGAGTTCACCCTAGCTATATCCAAGAAATGAAAAAAAGAGTCTTCCAGTATTTGTTTGTTTTCCGAAGCATATTATACTTAGTAAGTAGTTGGTCACTTTTATCAACTCCACCCATGTGTTTGTTGTAATCTTTAACAAGAATTGGTTGGGCAACTTCTAGGCTCTGAAAAGTTCCATTTACTTTAGATCTTCTGTTTGCAACAGAAAAATCATTTGCTGTGTGTAGAGTCGAGATAAAAGAAACGGTTTTATTGTCTTTCCACTGCATTCCAAGGATGTTTCCTTCTCTACACCACCTCATTGCACCTCTCTCACTTTTCTTTTCCCATTCTTTTACATTCTTCAGTTTTGCAGGAAATCCCCTCCTATTACACAAAATAGTTCCACATGCTCGTATTCCTTTTTTCAAGAGATCGATGAACAGATGGACACTTGAATAAAAGTTATCTACGCAACACGCACCTTCGATAATCAATCCCGTTGATGTTTGGATCCATATTTTCGTCATTGCTTGAAAATGACGATTCATCATCACACCAAACTTCATCAACACTTGAATCATAAGCAATATCATCTTCAGAAGATGATTCTTGGTCCATATTTGACGATTTTATCGAGCAGAGAAGCATAACCAGTGACGCTAAAAAATTAAAGATGGCGGTCGGGAAGCAGACGCTTTGCTGCGCAGTAAATAACTATTTTTGCATATTTTCGGAATTAAACTTAAATATATTATAACTTTTTTTGCTTAGCAATGTTTTTTTCTTTAATGATATGTAATTTTTTCAAGAAAATACTTTTTTAAAAATTAAATTATAAGTGTAATTGTTATCGACCACCGGTGGTCGAAATCATGCTTAGAAAACGTTTGAGGGTTAACTAATTATGACATTCATTGTATGTTAAAGTCAGTTAAAAAAACTACAGAGGAACTTTTTCCAAAGACATGTTACCAGCAAAGCCTGCTAAAAATGAAAGCATTGTCATTAATCTGCAAGACTACTTTGCTGGGTCTGGCACACACTGGGTTGCAATGTACACTGATTCTAACAAGTATGAATATTTTGACCCAGTTGGTGTTTCTCCACATTATGTGGTTGTGAAATATATTAAAAGAACACAAAAGGAAATTGTGTATAATGCAGCTCAAGTTCAGAACCTGGATTCTGTCATGTGTGGTTATTACTGTGTGTTTTACATCAAAAACAGGGCAATGAGAAAAACACCTATGGAAATCTTACTCCAATATACCCTGTGGCCTAGCATGGTAAATAAAAGTATAATCAGTGATTCTGCAAAAAGTTTGTGAAGTATATATAAATATGAAATCATACTGTCTGAAGTGTAAAGCCGTTACATATTATAACAATGTCACTTTTGGAACAACCAAAAATGGTAAGAAAATAGCTAGATCACTGTGTTCTGTCTGTAATTCTAGAAAAACAAAATTCTTGGATCAAAAGGAAGAAGGTGCAATAGACATTCACAAAGCCATGTTACCTCTGCTACCAAAGAAAGGATTAACTTTACCTGGGTACAACTACTGTGGGCCTGGCAATCCATTAGACAATGGTCCACCAGTAAATGAACTTGATGAAATCTGTAAAGAGCACGACTTGGCATACACTTATGGAAACAAAAAACAGGCTGATGAAAAAATGCTACAGCAGTTATCAAAACACACTGGCAAGACTTTGGGTGAGAACGCTGCCAAGGCATTAGTAGTCAGACCACTGATTAGTTAGAAACATAAGATTGGGCTGGGAAATGGCGAGTGGCGTTGGGAAAATAGACTGATGAATTAGCTGAGGAACTGAATAAATAAATGAGAAGAAAGTTTCTTCAGCACCAAGTTATTTCAAGTGGTATTGACAATATTTGGAGTGCAGATCTTGTTGACATGCAAGCCTTCAGCAAGCAAAACAATGGATACAAGAATATTTTAAATGTCATTGACATATTTAGCAAATTTGCATGGAGTGTAGCAATGAAACATAAAACAGGGACTGAAATAGTTCAAGCTTTTAAAACCATTTTGAAAGGGCAAAGAAAGCCTGGCTTCCTCTGGGTTGATCAAGGGGCTGAATTTTTAAACAGTACATTCCAGAGCTTTCTCGAAGACAACCAGATTGAAATTTATCACATATACAATGCTGGGAGAGATTTAATGGTACATCGAAAACACAAATGTGGAAGTATTTCACTGCCAACAATACATACAGATATATTGATGTATTGCCACAATTGATTGAGAGGTACAACAAAAAAGTTCACAGTGAAGAGCTTCAGAGATCATCACAAACTGTCTTTAGAATTGAAAAAATAATAAAACGTTATTACAAAAAGTGGCTAGCATTTGTAAAATGGAAAGGTTATGGTTCACAATTTAACACATGGGTGTCTTTTAAAGAATTAAAAGACTTAACGAAACAATCACTGAGACAGAAACAAAAACACGTACCTTCCAGAGCTAGCAGTTGTGGAGACTGAAATACTTCCAGTGAAATGGGGTGCCCTTTGCGTGACAAGGTTGAATAAAATTGTAGAAGGAAATTAACGTTATCAATTATTTCAGCTCTGGATGCCAGGCAAACACAAAAATTAATATTACTCTGCCTTTGTGTTGTTGGATCAATAAAACCAATCAAAACCAGGTCTTTGAAGTCTGGGGCAAATCCCCAGTGGGCCAATAAAATATTGATTGTTGCCATGGTCACAAAAAAGCTTTCAGGTATAGGCATAACCTGAAATTCTTTATAATGCAAAACCTGACTCCCATGCAGGAAATGTTGGCTATGCACTGTGCATATTAACAGCCAGACCCTAAGAGCTGTTCGCAGCAGGCAGATGTGGCTGGCTGCATGCACACACTCTCTCACATCCTTGGTCGCTAAAAAGGCAACACTCACAGCAATTAAATTTTTTTAATGTACAGTTGGCTAATTAATAGTGTTAATTAATGAGGTCAAACCGCCAACTCTATAACTACTAGCTGTGTTTTGTACACGCAACTGGAAATAATACCTTCGCACTTCGCCTCCAGCTCTCCACTCCCACAGACTTCTCCCTGCTCTCCCCTTAGGAGCGTCCCCCAGCTGCGTCCTGCGCGAGACCAATTTGTTTTTTATATTACATCTGCCCCCTTCTCTTTTTCTTTTTATATTGGTACGTGAGATCTGAATTATCTTCATTTAAAAAGTTTGACGGCAAAGCTTTGAGTGACGAGCTAGCACTCCAATTTTCTTTAGGAAGCAAGTGTCTAGAGTTATGTACTACTAGATTGCCACATTCACTCCTCTTCTTACTGTCAGGGAGGGACAAGACAACAGTGAAGGAGAGTTCAAAAGTTCAATTTCTAACAAATGACTTTAATAAATAATTAATAATGGTTGTTAAATAGTTATTCAGTCCCAACCTATCTAGCCAGCCTATACTAAAAAAAGTAACTTATCTTGGAAAAAAGTTCACATGTTAGAAGAATGGTGAAGAGATTGCAGCCCTTGACCCCGACAGTTATTATTCAAGAGTGAGGTTCCTGGTGTTGGGGAAGTGACACAACTGGCAGTAGTGGTGGGTCCTTTGAGAAGGGAAAATTGGAGCGGCTTCATCCTGGATCATCAAAGGAGGCCAGGGGACTCAGAGCTGGAGTCAAGTGGATGAGATTTAGAGGGCAGATGTCAACCGTCCCTCCTGTATCGGCATGACCTCGTCGCAGATGTAGATAGTTACAGTACCAGCCAACATCGTATCAATTAAATCCTCAAAGTCTCCACCAAGAGTTGTGTCCGATATGGGTTTAAAACATTCTGTCCTTGAAGCAAATCACCTCCTTCTGAGATCTGTGTTCAACGCCCAACCTCTGCAGAGACAAATCCTGCACCCTTATCTAAAATGACGCAAGCAATAAAAACCGCTGGCACTGAACCTCCAGGTTTTGGCACACACAAAAAATTGGGTTCAAACTCGCAATCTCTTGAGAAAAGAGGGGGGGGGAAAAACACACACAAAAACACAAAAAACAGGTCGGGTTCGAAAAAAGTTTCAGCGCGGATTCGAATCCGTTCACGCATGACCTAACGTTACAATTGTCCAGCGCTTTACCATCTGAGCCATTCATTTGGCAACTGACGTTACTACGTGTTTGTAAAGGAATTATAACGTTCTTTTCTGTAAACTCCCTCGCTTCATATTTTGCACTGTAAATTGTATAAAAATGGATGATAGTTCATGAAATTTGAGTGGTCTTGTACATTTTAGGATACTTAAGGTCTATTTCTGCCAAGTTTATTATCGATTCACTGCCATTAGGCCAAGCCAACAGACTACCAGTACCAAGTTGTTGCGCTTAAGTCAGGACAGACAGAACGAACGAACGAACTTTATTTTACAAGGGTAGTGAATTAGGCAGTATTGCCTTTCTTACTTACATTCAGCCCTTGAGGCAAAATATTCAAATGTGGTAAGAGAGAGAGAGAGAGAGAGAGAGAGAGAGAGAGAGAGAGAGAGAGAGAAGAGAGATACGAGAGAGAGAGAGAGAGAGACAGAGACAGAGAGAGAGACAGAGAGAGAGGGTGGGAGGGGAGCTGGGAAAAGGGGAGGAAGGGAAGAGAGAATGAGAGTAGGATGTGGTGGGAGAGAGAGAAGAGAGAGAGAGAGAGATAGAGAGAGAGAGAGAGAGAGAGAGAGAGAGAGTGAGAGAGAGTAGAGAGAGTGAGAGGAGAGAGAGTGAGAGAGAGAGAGAGGACAGAGAGAGAGACACGAGAGAGAGACACAGAGAGGAGACAACAGAGAGAGCACAGAGAGCGAAGACAGAACGAAGAGACAGAAGAGAAAGATAGTACCGGAGAAGCTGTTATAACTAGAGAGAGAGGAATGGTCATTGCTGGGAAAAAGGGGAAGAGAGTAAAAGAAATAGAGTAATGAGGGTGGTGGAGAGAGAGAAAGAGGAGAGAGCGAGGCGGAGAGAGAGATAAGAGAGACCAGACAAGAGAGAGAGAGTCGCGTAGAGAGAGAGAGAGAGAGAGAGAGCGGAGAGCACTACGAGATGTAAGAAGAGAATGGGGATACAAAAGGATGGTGTGAGGAATGAAACATCAACTGGAAAAATGAAGGTAGGAGGAAGGAGAAGAGAGAATGAGAGTCATAAGCAGTGGGGGTGGGAGAGTTAGGAGGAGAAGAATGAAAGAGGTGAAGTCAGGAGCCAGTACAAGGAAGATAAGAGAGCGATAAAAGTAGAGTAAATGAGCAAAAATGAGAGAAGATGAGAAGGTAAATGAAAGAATAGAAATAATTAGATGGTGAGGGAGAAAAGGTAAGATTATTTGTAGAGGGGTAGCTGTGAACATTGGAGGAAGTGGAATTATAGAATGAGAGTAAAGAGGGTGGGTGGCGAATTATTTGACCGTAGAGAGGATCGAGAGGAGTAGTGACTTAGGACTAAGATGGACCAGAGAGTAGAGCAGAGAGAGACATATGAGTACCAAGTAGAGAGCAGAGACATGCACTGCAGACCCAGTTGAAGGTATCGCATAAGTACTGATCTAAAAGTCATTCATACAGCTCGCCCTCTGCAAGGACCTAAAACACTCTGACATCTCACATATTCAATGTCTATCTAAATTAAACAAGACCCGCTGGGGGTGCTTGAACCTCCTTTGGTTTTTCTCGGAGACAAAAATAAAAGATCGGTGTTCTAAGAACCCAGACAAACGGCGTCTCAAAGAAGATAAATAGGAAGGAAAAAAACGCCCAAGAATAACCCAAACACTACACAACAACTAAAACCAGGTCGGGTTCGAACCCAACCCACACCCTCGAAAAAAAGAGAAGAAAAAACAGTTTCGCAACAAGAAAGAAATCAAGACGCTTTCATATAAAAAGCATGACCAAACACCGATCCCAATACTGCGTCCAACTGTGCCATTGGTAAAACTTGTATGTATTATATGAAGCCATTTATAACAAAGAACCTATTGTCACCGAGAGGGTGCCAGCGCTGGTTGGCCGTTCTGTATTTTGCATTCTGTAAATTGTAAAGAAAATGGACTGTAGCATGACTGCATTTTTTGGTATTGCATACCGCGATCTTAAAAGAAGCACCCCATCACGCGAGAAACGTCAATCATTCATTCAACTCCCGTGAGTACTCGCAGAATTTGGCGCGTCTGCTGGTAGAGGGTTTCATACATCGCACGCGTTTTTATGCTGAAGTAGGATATACTAAACGCTGTTTGAAACTCGATGGTCATTACGCCCAAAGACCTTCGACGGGCTTTGATTACGCTGAAATTAATGGTCGTGTATGTTCCCCAAGCATGTCCTGGTACGGGATTGAGTAAATCATCCATCATTTTGTGTGACGAACCTGAGAGACCAGACCATCAAAACACATTGGCACTGAAAGGGCCTTGGAGAATCAATAAAATCGTCGTACGAGACTCTTACGTTCGACTGCCAAATGTGCAACAGTGCCGAGTGAATTGTGGTCGCACATTCTAGTTAGTTCGCTAAGGAGCGATTCCGACCACGACAAGGGCACGATTCTAACCTCAATCATTAGTAAGAAGGGCATGAGTGATTGTGGGTCAGGTGTCGGTGGTCGTTGTGACTTTGACATAGGCGGTACTTAGGTACTCCATTGCACTTAACGGGTCCGTGTGATATCGGGTGTAATCTTACATTCTTAACTATTTTTATTGGCAGTATTACATCCACCCGGCCACTCAATTTTACGCAGACTGAAGTTGCGAGAATGCTGGGTCAGCGTTTCGGCGTCTATTTTCTATTGGCTTAGGTAGAAATGTCTGTCCCTGGCTAAACAGATGCGATTTGAATATACAGTAGCTCCTCTCCCGTTTTTCCGGCATCACAACTCATCTAATTAAAAATATTAATACCAGGCTTTATAAAAGCAGACGAAGTAAACGCAACGACGATCTAGATGGTACATTATAGACTTTCACCAACAAAGTGTGTTTCCACAAAACCTAGAAATGAAATTTTTCGATCGCCAGACAACAGCGTAGATATCATGCTTTTATTGCGTCCTAGCTGAGTCTTAGACGTCATCATCTAATACCAAAGTAAGCCAAATACTGTTTTTGTGACGTAAGAAAGAGAGGTTTTGAGCCCCCCTCGATTAGGCTCTCACCACCCAAATTCTATTATGACTATGGGTGAGTGTGTGGAGCAGGTGCACTTCAAGTGTACAATCCATTATCCTGAAAATTTCTACTCGACAAAAAATAATGTGACGATCAACATGCATATACGAAACTGAACGTGTCAAAATGAATAGAAGCACGAAAACTCCACATCGAGTTTTTGTATTTTTGCATAAATTGGAGTTTTTCTTGTTTGTGAATTTTGTTTTTCTCTAACATTGTAAACCGACCACAAAATGTGAAAAAATTACTTTTCTTGGAATGTCAGAGCACCGGTCGCTGTCGGGAAACATTTGATAAGTTCCTTGAATGTGCCCTACCTTCCAATTCCGTGTGCACAACCTCTCAAAGAACAAGCATCCTCCTCAGTAGTTTTTGGGAGATTATATGCCGTGGAGAGCGGAGACGAGGGAACCACACCCCGACCACACACCACAGTTGACAGGACTACTCCAGTCTGGCGTAGGCCAGCCTACCAAGTACACCTTGAGGGATTGACTTCTTCCTTTAATAAATCTCATCCAAAAACATACATTAAAAAGCACCGCCGCCCCATGGAGGAAGCAGAGCCCAGATGATGTAGATTTACTTAAGGAGTGACTTAATGAAAAGAACTCCCTCCTAGGATGGTTACTGGAAGGCTCCTACCGACTTTCATTAGTCCTGTCTGTGTGCTGTGTCTGTCGTGTCCTGTCCCGTCCTCCACGGAGCCTATATCGTGCAAAAACTAAAAAAACTAAAGGAACGGAGACTCTGTCTTTGACGATTTTTATATGCACAATCTAAAAAATAAAGGCACTGGAAAAGTTTAGGGGTCCCATGTACCATATATATCAACTTTTACAAGAATCGAAGGAAGTTTTAAAAGGAAGATGACTTTTATTACATTTTTGGTGTTTCAATGAAAAACAATTCAACAGACTTCCTTTGGCAAAATCTGTGACGTCATCATTTGACGTCGTATAACGTGACGTCATTTGCGAGTAGAATTTTTCAGGATAATGGATTTCGTTACACTCGAAGCACCATCCCTCTCCATAGTCCAATAGATGTGAGAGCCTATCGAGTCAAACTCTTTTCCTACGTTCACAAATACAGCATTTGGCTTCTTTGTTAGTATGAACGTCTGATCCAGCAGACGCAAAAAAGCGATACTACGCTGTCGTTGGCGTCAAATTCATTCCAGTTGTGAACCCGGTAAAGTATATGTACCATCTAGATCGTTGCCTTCGCTGGCTTACAATGCCTGGAATGAGTGGTGAAAAGGGCACGATTCTAACGCACTTTAGCCAGGCACTCTCCAGCCATGAAAATAGACGCCGACACGTGACCCAGATTCTCGCACTCAGCTGCGTGATTCGGGTGTAATACTGCCAATAAACATCGTTAAGCTTAAGATTACACCCGAATCACACGGACCGTTAAGGTGCATGGAGTACAGTACCGGTCAAAAGTCACAACGACCACCGACACCGACCATTTCAGCCTTCTTCATGATGCGTTAGAATCGTGCCGTTGTCGTGGTGGAATCGCCTAGCGAACTAACTGAATGTCGACCCCATCACTCGGCACTGTTGCACATTTGCAGTCAACGTAAGATCCCGTACGACGATTTGATTCAAGGCCTAGTGCTAATTGTTTTGATGGTCTGGTCTCAGTGTCACAAAAATATGATGATTTAATCAATCCCTGTCCCGGAAATGTTGGGGACAACGACCATTAATTTTCAGCGTAATGACATCGAGTCAAACAGAGTTATCTATCCTACTTCAGCAAAACGCTTCGATGTTGAACCTCTACCAGCAGACGCCAAAATGCGATACTACGAGAAGAATATTGACGTTGATGGGTTAGATCCGTATGAAATACCAAACAGTTCATGCTATCATCCATTTTTCTACAATTTACAGTGCAAAATACGAACCACGGGGGTTTATGACAAGGTCGTTATAAATGCTTCATATACATACAAGTTTTCAATGGCACAGTTGGTAGAGTATTGGGCTCTTGGTCATGCATGACCAGGTTCGATTCTGTGCTGAAACTTTTTTTCTTCTCTTTTTTCGAGGGGTTGTGGGTTCGAACCCGACCTGGTTTTTTGTGTTTGTGTGTGTGTGCGTTTTTTCCTCCTCTTTTCTCGGAGTCTGCGGCTTCGAACCGATCGC
>JAWQFJ010027854.1:127500-132500 GCA_034096865.1 Theodoxus fluviatilis | reverse complement strand
GAGGATTGCTTTGAGATCTATGACGGTTTTTCTGATGACCAAAGGGGAGAAATTACGTATGCTGCATTGAAGAAATCCTTCTCTGATTATTTCACCCCTCAGAAGAATGTAACATACGAAATTTTCAAGTTTCGCCAAGCAGTCCAGCAGAAGCAAGAGTCCATTGATGCATTCCATACACGTTTGAGAGTTCTGGCGGCAACGTGTGAATTCCATGACAAAGACGGCGAGATTCTCTCACAGATCTTGCAAGGTTGTACGTCGACAAGACTGCGTCGCAAGGCGTTAAAGGAAAATTACAACCTCAAGCAATTGCTTGACGAGGCCCGTGCAGATGAAATCTCCGAGGTCAGAGCAGCAGAAATGGAGCGTGGTGCCGTGTCCAACTCCATCAAGACGTCCGTGCAAGTTGTTACTGCAGACGGGCGACAGCAAGGTGGTTACTCCCGTGGCAAGAGCGGTGGTGGTTCCTCCTTTACAAATCGTCAACCAGGTTGCAGTTCCCGTGGTGGTGGTTACCGTGGCCAATCACGCGGTAGTGGCGATTCCCGAGGCGGTTCTTACAGCTCTCGTGGCGAATCGACAGCCCTCAGTTCAACGCGACCGTGCCGTTACTGTGGTTACACTACCCATCGCAACAATGAGTGCCCAGCTCGAGGCAAGATATGCAAAAAGTGCTCCAAGATCGGACATTTTGCGCGTGTCTGTGAGTCTCAGAAGGTAAGGCAGATAACCTCTTCTCCTACTGCCGAGCGCGAGTATGAGAAAGAACAGTTCTGTAGTTCGTGTCATTCTGCCGAGCGCAAGATTGATCCACTTATGATGAACAATGTTGATGTGAAACAAATGAACAATAATGATGCCACACCAAGAATGAGCAATGAACAGAATGTTGTGCATGCTGATGTTGATGATGTTGTGCATGATGATGATGATGATGACTATGTGTTTGCTATGAATGACAAACAAGGCCCTCCCACTGTTGAAGCGCATGTTCTTGGTAAATCAGTCACATTCCTTGTTGACACAGGCGCTACAGTAAACATTATCAGTTCTGACACACACAAGAAGTGTTTTCCTCAGGTCACACTACATGGTCCCTCTCCTCTGATCTACCCGTACAACTCTAAGACACCTCTCCCGGTGAAAGGTCATTTCAGTGCAGATATTGAGTTCAGAGGCAAGCATGAACAAGGCACACTGTATGTGGTTGACAACAAATCAGGCAAAACTAACAACATTCTCAGCTCAAACACTGCACAAAACCTAGGCATGGTCCAGTTTACATTCACATCCACACCCCAGGTCGTATTGCAGATGAGTTCCCTGTGCTTTTTGATGGAAACATGGGCAAGATCCATGATGTCAAGATCAAGTTGCACATTGACAAAACCAAACAACCTGTTGCACAGCGACACAGACGCATCCCTTTCCATGTGAGAAAAGATGTTGAAAACGAATTGGCGCGTCTAGAGAAACTTGATGTGATTGAGAAAGTCACTGGCCCTACACCATGGATTTCCCCTGTCGTTTGCGTCCCAAAACGAAACAACGGTGTTCGCGTTTGCATTGATATGCGTGAAGCCAACAAGGCGATCAAGCGCGAGAAACACCCCATGCCGACTTTGGATGACCTGATTGCTGACCTCAACGGTTCTACAGTTTTCAGCAAACTGGATATGACGAATGCATATCATCAGCTTGAGCTAGATGAGCAGAGCAGGTACATCACGACCTTCACAACCCATGTTGGACTCCGACGATACAAGAGACTTTTGTTTGGTGTGAATGCTGCGTCTGAGATTTTCCAGAATGCAATTGCCGAGCTGTTGAGTGACATCCCTGGCGCCAAGAACCTGTCCGATGATGTCATCGTGCATGGAAAAACGCAGAAGGAACACGATGCCAGCCTCCGAGCGACGCTGAAAAAATTGCAAGAAAATGGCGCTAAGCTAAACAAGGAAAAGTGTGTCTTCTCTGTCAACGAGCTCACATTCTTTGGCCATGTGTTTGGAGCGCATGGAGTGTCAGCAGACCCTGAGAAGATCAAGACGATCACATCTACTGCTCCGCCCAAGAATGTAAGCGAGGTGCGCTCATTTCTTGGCATGACCCAGTACGTTTCCAGGTTCATTCCTAACTATGCAAAGATCACTGACCCCCTGCGTCGACTGACTCGTGCCGACGTAACCTGGAACTGGTCCACAAAGGAACAAGAGGCGTTTGACGAGATCAAACAGTCCCTGACGAAGACCCCCGTCATGGCGTACTTCAACCCCAAGCTGTACACAACAGTACTGGTGGACGCCAGTCCCGTCGGACTTGGAGCGATCCTGACCCAGAATGGCAAGGTCATTTGCTACGCAAGCCGCGCATTGACCCCGACCGAACAGCGATACTCGCAGACGGAAAGAGAGATGTTGGCCGTCGTGTATGGCGTTGAACATTTTCATCTGTACCTGTATGGCGCACCTTTCTGTGTTGCTACAGATCACAAGCCCCTCCTTGGCATAGTGACAAGCCAGAAGCCGGCTACAGCACGTGTTGAACGATGGCGTCTACGATTGATGCCGTACGAGATGACCCTGACCTATGTCCCAGGCCGAGACGACCTGAACCCTGCAGACTACATTAGCAGACATCCCCAGTCTATCCCAGCCCGTGACAACGTTGCCGAGCGCTACGTCAGCTACGTCACAAGGAATTCTGTGCCCAAGGCGATGACACAAGAAGAAGTCCGCGATGCAACGCAACATGACGTTACACTACAGAAAGTGATGGCTGCAGTCCAAACTGGCAAGTGGTATGACAAAGAGCTAGCGAACTACGCCCAGTTCAAGGATGAAATCTCAGTACATGATGGTCTTGTTCTGCGTAACCATCGACTTGTCATCCCTTCCAGTCTTCAACAGCGTGTTGTTGAAATTGCGCACCAGGCCCATCAAGGCATTGTGAAGACCAAGCAGTGTATACGCGAAAAAGTTTGGTTTCCAAGAATCGACAGAATGGTCGAGGCGGCTGTAAAATCCTGTATTCCCTGCCAAGCATCATACCCCGGACCCAAAACCCGTGAACCCCTGAACCCTACTCAACTCCCGACAGAACCCTGGAGTGAATTGGCAGTTGATTTTGCTGGTCCCTTTCCCACAGGCGACTATCTGATGGTGTGTATTGATGAATACAGCCGTTTCCCTGAGGTGGAAATTGTGTCCTCAACATCCGCGAGATGTGTCACACCCAAGCTGGAAGAAATATTTTCCCGTCAAGGTGTCCCCAAGACAGTGAAAACTGACAATGGTCCTCCGTTTAACGGTCAAGATTTGCTGATTTTGCTGACCGGTTCGGTTTTCATCACAGGAAGATAACCCCAGTATGGCCCGAGGCCAATGGCGAAGTCGAGAAGTTCATGTCTACAGTAAAAAGGAATATCACTGCATCGACCGCCGAGAACAAGAACTGGAAGAAAGAACTTCCTACGTTTCTACGACACTACCGTGCAACCCCGCACAGCGCTACCAACGTGTCCCCATTTGAGGCGCTAACTGGACGCAAGATGAACATCGGACTGCCGAGTGCCCCTGTCTCAGCTACGCCACTCCCTGTACACACGCGTATTGTCTACAACGACTCCGTGTCCAAGCAGAAAATGAAGGAATACGCTGATACCAAGCGCAAGACGCAAGCGTCAAGCCTCAAACCCGGCGATCGTGTGCTCGTGAAGCAACAGCGCAAGAATGCCCTGACCAGTCCCTATTCCTCACATCCGTATGTTGTGACTCAAAAGAAAGGCAGCATGGTCACAGCTCAGCGAGGCAAGAGCATCATTGTGCGTAATTCATCCCATTTCAAGCCCATTCAAGGTGCATTGCTATATCGGGAGGAAGAAGAGGAAGAAGATGATTAAACATGCTCCCGTCCGAATTAGTACTGTCTTTTGACACACTCCGCAAGAAGATTAAACATGCTCCCGTCCGCATTAATGTCTTTTGACACACTCCGCATAAGTAGTGTTATGACTTTTAAGAAACAATATTTTCCTTTGAACCAATGGACTGATTTTTAAAGGTTTGTTTGAGTTTTGAATATCTGTATCTATCCGACGTGCATCCGATATTACAGTTCTGTTTCAAGTTGAGAAGGAATGTTGTGTCCTTGCACAAATCAGACTGGACCGAGACAGACAGTTCCTAGTGACGTGACGTAATGAACAATGTGACGTAGGACAGAGACGAGGACAGTTAAGAAAGCGGCATCGAGAATAAAACCAAGAAACCATGAACTGAGATCTGCGTGTCAGATTTGTTCGTGCAACAGTATGCAACACAACAACCACCACAATCACTACAACCACCATCACCACAACCATCACTACCACTACATCCACCACAACCATCACCATCACCATCACTACCACTACATCCACCACAACCACCACTACCACTAGCACCACCACCACAACCACCACAATCACCACCATCACAACCATCACTACCACCACCACCATAGCCACCACCACCACCACCACCACAACCACCACAATCATCACAACCACCACCACCAACACCACAACAATCACCACCACCACCACTACCACCACCACCACCACCACCACCATCACAACCACCACAACCACCACCACCATCACAACCATTACTACAACCACCACATCCACAACCATCACTACCACCATTACCACTACCACCACTGCCACAACCATCACTACCACCACCACAACCAACACTACCATCACCACCACCACAACCATCACTACCACCACCACCACCACCACAACTACCACAACCATCACCACCACCACCACCACCACCACAACCACCACAACCATCACAACCACCACCACAAATTCCACCACCACCACCACCACCACAACAATCACCACAACCACCACCACCAAAACCATCACTACCACCACCACAACCATCACTACCATCACCACCACCACGACCACAACCACCACAACCACCACCATCACCACCACCACT
>JAWQFJ010027854.1:87500-107500 GCA_034096865.1 Theodoxus fluviatilis | reverse complement strand
GTGGTGGTGGTGTAGATGGTCGTGGTTGCGGAGTTGGGGTGTTGTTGTGTTTTGTGGTGGTTGTGATGTGTGGTTGTGGTGGTGGTGGTGGTGGTGGTGGTGGTTGTGGTGGTGGTGGTGGTGGTGGTGCTGGTGATGGTGGTGGTGGTGGTGGTGAGGGTTGTGGTGGAGGTGGTGGTGGTGGTGGTAGTGATGGTTGTGGTGGTGGTGGTGGTAGTGGTGGTGGTGTGGTGGTGGTGGTGGTGGTGATGGTGGTGGTGGTGGTGGTGGTGGTTGTGGTGGTGGCGATGGTAGTAATGGTGGTTGTGGTTGTGGCGGTGGTTGTGGTTGTGGTGGTGGTGATGGTGGTGGTGGTGGTTGTGGTGGTGGTGGTGGTGGTGGTGGTGGTTGTGGTGGTTGTAGTGGTGGTGGTGGTAGTGGTGGTATGGTGGTGGGGTGGTAGTATGGTGTGTTGGTTGTGGCGGTGGTTGTGGTTGTGGTGGTGGTGATGGTGGTGGTGGTGGTGGTGGTTGTGGTGGTACTTGTGGTGGTGGTGGTTGTGGTGGTGGTTGTGGTGGTGGTGGTTGTGGTGGTGGTGGTAGTGATGGTTGTGGTTGTGGTGGTGGTGGTGGTGGTGATGGTGGTTGTGGTAGTGGTGGTAGTGGGGGCGGTGGCGGTGGTGGTGTTGGTGGTATTAGTTGAGGTGATGGTGCCACATGGATATATTTTCACATGCGTCTAAATACCGTGGGAAATCTGTTGTGGATTGGATGCGAGACGTCACTCATTTCACTCAAGTTTTATGTCGCTTGCTTACCCATAAATGGGACGCACGGTATATTTTCGAGTTTGGCTTTCTATACTGACGTAGTTATATGTCGTCGATAGCAAACGCTGACAGCGAACTCATCACTCGACTAAGACTTGACTTTAACTTGAGGCAAACTTTTTAAAAGCCCTCAAGACACAATTGAAAAGTTGTTATACCTTTCTTGTTGTGGCGCATTAATCATGTCAGTAGAGAATAATGTTTTGGTACTTATTAGAATACACACACACACACACACACACACACACACACACACACGTTCCTGTTTTTGAGGTGTATCGATTCTCTTGCAATATGCACGCGTGGAGAACTAATGCATCCGTTTGAACACAACTGATAAACGGCTGGCTTCGTGAGGCTTTTAGCGAAGGTGGATGCTTTGCACTGCCGGGCCGCTCCATGCATGATACATGACCTACAGGGAGAGCCATGCCTGGCCACAAGAAACCCTGGAAGTCCTGTCCAACTCCTGAAAGAATGTCACCGTGGGAATGATGGCAACATCCGTCTTTGTTCCTTATTCCCCCTTTCGCCTGCCTGCCTGTCTGTTTGTCTGTCTGTCTGTCTCTCTGTCTGTCTGTCTGTCTGTCTTTCTGTCACTGTCCGTCCGTCCATCCGTCTGTATGCCTGTGCTGGTGATGGTGTTAATGGTGGTGGTAGTGGTGCTGATGGTGGTGGTGGTAGTGGTGGCAGTGGTAGTGGTGGTGATTGTGGTGGTGGTGGTGATGGTGGTGGTGGTGATGGTGGCGGTGGTGGCGGTAGTGGTGGTGGTGGTGGTTGTGGTTGTGTGTGGTGGTGGTGGTGGTGGTGGTGGTTGTCATGATGGTGGGTTGGTAGTGGTGGCGAAGGCGGTGGTAGTTGTTGTGGCGGTGGTTATGGTGGTGGTGGTGGTTGTGGTTTTGGCGGTGGTTGTGGTTGTGGTGGTGGTGATGGTGGTGGTAGTGGTGGTGGTGGTGGTGGTGGTATTAGTGGTGGTGGTGGTGGTGACGGTGGTTGTGATTGTGGAGGTGGTGGTGGTGGTGAAGATGGTCGTGGTTGCGGCAGTGGGGGCTGCTGTTTTTGTTGTGGTGGTGGTTGTGATGGTGGTGGTTGTGGTGGAGGTGGTGGTGATGGTGGTGGTGGTGGTGGTGGTGGTGGTTGTGGTGGTTGTGGTGGTGGTGGTGGTGGTGGTTGTGGTGATAGTGATGGTTGTGGTGGTGGTGGTTGTGGTGGTGGTGGTAGTGATGGTTGTGGTGGTTGTGGTGGTTGTGGTGGTAGTGATGGTTGTGGTGGTGGTAGTGGTGGTTGTGGTGGTTGTGGTGGTGGCGTTGGTAGTAATGGTGGTTGTGGTTGTGGCGGAGGTTGTGGTTGTGGTGGTGGTGGTGGTGGTTGTGGTGGTTGTGGTTGTGGTGGTGATTGTGGTGGTTGTGGTGGTGTGGTGGTTGTGGTGGTGGCGGTGGTAGTAATGGTGGTTGTGGTTGTGGTGGTGGTTGTGGTAGTGACGGTGGTGATGGTGGTGGTGGTGGTGATGGTGGTGGGTGTGGTATTAGTGGTGGTGGTGGTTGTGGCGGTGGTTGGGGGGGTGATGGTGGTGGTGGTGGTGGTGGTGGTGGTGGTGGTGGTGGTGACGGTGGTTGTGATGGTGGTGGTGGAAGTTGTGGTAGTCTCAGTGGTGGTGGTGGTTGTGGTGGTGGCGGTGGTAGTAATGGTGGTTGTGGTTGTGGCGGTGGTTGTGGTTGTGGTGGTGGTAATGGTGGTGGTGGTGGTTGTGGTGGTGGTGGTAGTGGTGTTGGTAGTGGTGGTTGTGGTGGTGGATGTTGTGGTGGTGGTGGTGGTGGTGAAGGTGGCGGTGGTAGTAATGATGGTTGTGGCTGTGGCGGTTGTTGTTGTTGTGGTGGTGATGATGATGGTGGTTGTGGTTGTTGTGGTGGTGGTGGTATTAGTTGTGGTGGTGGTTGTGGCGGTGGTTGTGTTTGTGGTCGTGGTGTTGGTGATGTTGGTGTTGGTTGTGGTTGTGGTTGTCACGGTGGTAGTAATGGTGGTTGTGGTTGTGGGGGTTGTTGTGGTTGTGGTGAGGGTGATGGTGGTTGTGGTGGTGGATGATGGTATTTAGTGGTGGTGGTGGTTGTGGCGGTGGTTGTTGTTGTTGTGGTGGTGGTGGTGGTGGTAGTGCTGGTGGTTGTGGTGTTGGTGGTGGTGTTGGTGGTGAAGATGGTGGTGGTTGCGGCAGTGGGAGCTCGGTTGCTTTTTGTGGTGGTGGTGGTGATGGGGTGGTTGTGGTGGTGGTGTTGCTGGTGGTGGTGGTGGTGGTGGTTGTGGTTGTTGTGGTGGTGGTGGTGGTTGTGGTGGTGGTGGTAGTGGTGGTGGTAGTGATGGTTGCGGTGGTGGTGGTGGTGGTGGTGGTGGTGGTGGTGGTGGTGGTAGTGATGGTTGTGGTGGTTGTGGTAGTGGTGGTGGTGGTGGTGGTGGTGGTGGTGGTGGTGGTGGTGGTGGTGGTGGTGGTAGTGATGGTTGCGGTGGTGGTGGTGGTGGTGGTGGTGGTGGTTGTGTTAGATGTGGTGGTGGTGGTGGTAGTGATGGTTGTGGTGGTGGTGGTGGTGGTGGTGGTGGTTGTGGTGGTTGTGGTGGTAGTAATTGTTGTGGTGGTGGTGGTTGTGGTGATTGTGGTGGTGGATGTGGTAGTGATGGTTGTGGTGGTGGTGGTGGTGGTGGTGGGGATGATGGTGGTGGTGTTGGTGGTGGTGGTTGCGGTGGTGGTAGTAGTGGTGGTGGTGATGGTGGTGGTTGTGGTGGTTGTGGTCGTGGTGGTGGTGATGGTAGTGATGGTTGTGGTGGTGGTAGTGATGGTTTGGTGGTGGTGGTTGTGGTGATGGTTGTGGTGGTGGTGGTGGTGGTGGAATTTGTGGTGGTGGTTGTGATGGTGTGGTGGTTGTGGTGGTGGTGGTGGTGGTGGTGATGGTTGTGGTAGTTGTGGTGGTGGTGGTGGTGGTAGTGATGGTTGTGGTGGTGGTGATGGTAGTGTTGGTTGTGGTGGTGGTAGTGATGGTTGTGGCAGTGGTGGTAGTGGTAATGGTGGTAGTGATGGTTGTGGATGTGGTGGTTGTAGTAATGGTTGTGATGGTGGTGGTGGTTGTGGTGGTTGTGATGGTGGTGGTGGTGGTGGTGGTGGTAGTGGTGGTGGTGGTGATTGTTGTGGTGTTGGTGGTGGTGGTTGTGATGATTGTGGTGGTTGTGGTGGTGGTGGTGGTGGTGGCTATGGTGGTGGTGGTAGTGATGGTTGTGATGGTGGTGATTGTGGTGGTTGTGGTGGTGGTGCTAGTGGTAGTGGTGGTTGTGGTGGATGTAGTGGTAGTGATGGTGATGGTGATGGTTGTGGTGGATGTAGTGGTAGTGATGGTTGTGGTGATGGTGGTTGTAGTGATTGTGGTGGTTGTTGTGTTGCATGGTCTCATCCGATGAGTGTGCGTTTTTTCGCCCCTTCAGAATATTACGTTACGCCAGCAACACAAATGCGCGTTGTGGAGGGCAGGGGAAAGCCGCAGCAGTCTTGTCAGTTGGATGCACGCGCTTTGAACTGTGGGTCATGACCTGGGCATATCCTGAGGCGCGTTGCTGACGCTAGGATCCTTGCAAGATCTTGCGAGGAATAGGCAGGCGTCAACATGTATCAACATGACGAAAGCAGATGAAAAGTTAGTGTGTATTTTTAATATTTCAAATACAATCTTGAGATTTTGTTCGTACAGTGCTTATGCATTTGCACTCTTAACTACCATACAACGTGCACATTTCGTGCACAGCGTTCTGTTTACAGAGGCAAAGGACGGTCAAATGCGGCATGGTTATCGCCTCATGGGAGGCACTTGCAAGTTGTGCAGCACACGTTGCTTGCTGTAGCAGTGTTCTTGAGTTGTACATCAATAAAAATCAGGCCTGAAAATTTTTCTTTTTCCTTTTCATCAGTCCTCAGCAGCGATGCCAAGACTTAGCGCAGAAGAACGCAACCGAGCGCTTGGCTATTTGGAGGCTGGTGTTCCTCACAGAAGAGTCGCAAACCTATTCAATGTTCACCTCTCGACTATCTACCGTCTAGAGCACCCTTTGCAGGCGACTGGCACGGTTGCTGATGGACCACTGTCAGGCAGGCCTCGAGCTACGACCCCTCGGCAAGACCGCTACATTTTAAGAAGCCATCGGCAAGAAAAGTTCCTGAAGGCGACTACCACATCAGCAAACTTGCCAGGCAATGCCCAACGTCGAGTCAACGCCAGGACAGTGCGCCGTCGCCTCAAGGAGAACGGGCTACTGAACCGTCGCCCAGCTCCAGGACCAGTGCTGACTCATCGTCATCGCCAGGCTCGTCTCCAGTGGGCTCAGGCTAGAATCAACTGGCGCAGGCAACAGTGGGGACGTGTGGTGTTCACAGATGAGTGCAGCTTCTGCATTGATGAAGCATACGGACGTGTTAGGATATGGCGAAGGCGGACTAACTTGTTCGCGTTTCTTAGGTCTCGGTGGGCTATGCAACGCGCCCCTGAAGAGGACCCAGGTTTCCTAGGTAACATGAGCCACCAAAATGCTATGCTTCCGCACCTCCGCCACGGAATTAATGTTTTTCGGTTGGTTAGTTAGTGCGTTAGTTCGTTCGCTATTGTGCAAAATGACCCAAAAGGTTCAGAATGGATTCTGATGAAATGAGGCGCAATGTCAGGGTTTTGCCCACAGAGCAATCCATTACATTTGGAGGTTATCTGGTAACTCGTTCTGGTTTGATCTAAGCAGTCCAGTTTGTAGACGCGAATGACCCTGACATAAATAAGAGCATAACCATGTAATGATGTAATGTCCTAATTTTATCATGTGCTCATGCAGTATACATGTATGAATATTGCGTAACCGTACGGAGATAAATAATTTGAAATGTTTCGGTGTGATATGTGTAGTGAAGTCAGAAGTGTACTTGAGAGTAAGATTTGAACATGTTTCCTCTGTGTGTGCGCGTATGTGTGTGTGTGTGTGTGTGTGTGTGTATTTGTGTGCATGTATATATGCATGTGTGTATGCGCGCGCGCATATTTGCATTTGTGCGTGCGTGTGTTAATATTGGTGCTTGTAATGCGTGTGTACGTGCTTGCGTGTGTGTCCGCGTGCGTGTGCTCGTGTATATGCGTGTATATGTATGTGTGTGTGCACGCGTTGAGCGCGTCTAAGTGCTCATGTGAGTCCATGTATGTGCATGCGAGCGCACGTGTGTGTATTGGAGAAATGCATACATGCTCGCATGTTTATCAGCGTTTACAAGATGAAGCTGAATACCCAACAGAGATTGTTATTTGCTTGTACCGAGTTTCTTGTTTTGCTTTGAAACAAACAAATCCTTTTAATCTATGCATGAGCATGCGTGCGTTCTGTTCTCGACAAAAAAACGCGAAACTTGTTTCTGTTCGCCCCCTGTAGGTGTTGTGTTATGTCCAGGGCACGCTGTTTCGGCACATTGGGCTGCCATGGCGTTAACTTCAATGAAAATCACATGCGTACTCGCAAGGATTTATGCTTTAAAATATTGTCTTTTAGCTACAAAGTGCACTTTAGACCAGTGAGATAGTCACCAAATTGCAGTTGAGACAAATCTGGTGTTGCCACGAAATTGCAGTTTGAACAAATCTATCGTTTACGAAAATGTGCAGTTTAAAAAAATCTTATAAGTGCAATTTAGGCTCAAATGGAGTTTAGACAAATCTGTTTTAACCACTAAAGTGCAGTTCACGCAGTTATGTTGTAATCATCAAAGTGCAGTTTAAACAATTTTGTTTTAATCACTAAAGTGCAGTTTTGACAATTAGGTTGTAATCACCATAGTGCAGTTTAGACAATTTTATTTTAATCACCAAAGAACAGTTTAGACAAATGTGATGTAATCACATCGAATGAGTCATCATTTATACAAGATAATCTCCCGACTAATTCCTCAGTAACTGACTAACCAAATGGTCTTCTTAACCTGTGGTTGCAAAATAATCCAACATCCGTACACACACAGATGTGCTGAACTCTCGCTTCAACTGGGCGTTCTGGTGACTTCTTTTTTTAACCACAAAAACAGCTCCTATTAATGCGAACAATATTTGTTTTTGACATGGAACTCTTGGCGGACAGACCTATGTGCGTGATGTCACGCTAGGAGTGGTGGGTGACTTGGTTGGCGCCGCCATGGTGATACAGCACATTTCGGCAGCAGCTCTGCGGCCACTGTGCTTCAGTAGGCCTACTTGCACTCTCCCTCAATGACGACGCGCCTACAGTGTGTTAATTTCTTGTGCACGTTGTAAGCGGCTCAGAAGCAATCGCGGTAGTTTAGTTCTCTCATCAGTGAGGAACTCTGCAGATCGTCTGTCTCTGTATTCGAAGAGGATAGGGTACTGCCAGACTTTCTTTACGAATACTTATGGCAAGGGGATATTCCCACCCTCAAGACGCCGTCGTAGCATGATGATGACGAGGATTTTGTTGAAATGGCTATGCAAAGAAGGTCTGATGAGGAAAATGTGCTTGGTTTATTTCCGATGAAGAAGTAGGAGAGAAAGATGCAGTTTTGGAGCAGCAGATCGTGGAAAATCTTCAGGAAATGAAGGCTGAAGATTTGGAAACTGACCCGTACTTGCTATGGGGAATTTGCTGTTTGCAACTAGTTAATCCAGGGGGGTCTTGTTAAAAAAACGTTCATTTTTTGCCAGTTAATACCCTTCCTTGCTGAAATACCATATTCAACGTAAACATATTGAGGGAAAGACATTTATTTACAAGGATACAGGAGTCAAGAAGCTTTTCAATGGTGGCAACAGTTTTTGAATAGCTTGAGTGGTAATTATTAAGCAATTCTTGTAAAAATGCAGAAATATATGCGTCTCCATGCAACACAATTTAAACGCAGTATCGTCTCCAATGACCTAGCAACACTGCTGCTCTGTCCATGCAGGCACACGTTATGCACACGCACGCCCGGATGTGCTTGCATGTTCTGAAAGAAATTCCGATGCAATTTGTGTAGATGGTTGTTACACGGATCCGACACTGACAATGAGTGCGCAGCCATGATGCTGTCGATGGAGGCTGCAGTGCCAGCCAGCACTGGCATTGTTGGGAGCGCGCGTGTCCCCGCACTTCGCCTCTTGCGTCGAAAACCCAAGCAGCCCTGTGTTGGTCTCTGCTGGTGTGCGCTCGCCTGCACCCCTCCACTCTGTCACAGTTTGCCGCTGACCTCGAGAGAGTGGGCTCCGTCCTTCGCTCTCTCCATTCTGTCGTCAGCCTGACGCAATACTCCTCCAGAGTTTCCTGTAGAGGCTTGGCATGAATTGCGTGGGCCTTGCAGCTTCGTTAGCCTGGTAGTGGTAGTATCTTGATGAACGAAAGTTATAGCGGGCATCAGCTTTATTCCACTTCTTTCACATCTTCGCGACATCAAACAATAGCTGACAGGAAATTTGCTGCGTATATCACACCTTGAATAGGCTAATAATGTGTTCTCATTTGATTCTAAATACTCCGTCCAATGTTGTGCTGCATATGCTCTGTTTAATAATTCTCTCAAAAACAGGTGAGTTTGAACGGGGTGAAAATGGGGGAAGGGGTAATTGGAAGAGTTATCAAGTTAGTGCTGTACAGGGTTTTTTCTCTTGGTAGATTGTTTTTTCTCCCCCAAACAACTCATCCCGGAATAATTCATAATAAATAAAAAGGTGTCACTTTTATTGCGACTTTGTACTCTTTTGATCGGAAGTCAAAGCGCACACTTATACGTACCAGCCGTTGGCCTACTCGTCATCACTCCAACACTGTATTATTGGGGAGTATACAACCAGACTGCAAATGAACGCACCAAGGTTAGTTTTCACAATTTTACAGCCCACCCCTCACAGGTACCCGTTTCTCTCCTAGGTAGAGAAAGACAATGTGAGTGAACGACCATGCTCGTGACTGTGACTCTGGGGTCCATACAGCGTCGAACCTCACACGCACCAGCGGCAAGCGACGGCATTTCAGCCGCGCTAAATACCGCGTCACAAGAGGCGATTCCTCACGTTTCACACTGACGCTATCCAGCGTGCATCATCGTAATCTCAATAAAAGACCAATTTCCATCATGGTTTACGTAAGAAGCCAACTTCCATCATGGTCTACATAAGAAGCCAACCTCCGTCATGGTCTATATAAGAGGCCAACTTCCATCATAGTCTTCATACGAAGCCAACTTCCATCATAGTCTAATTTTGAAGCCAATTTCCATCATGGTCTACATAAAAAACCAACTTCCATCATGGTCTACATAAGAAGCCTACTTCCATCATGGTCTACTTAAGAGGTTAACTTCCATCATGGTCTGCATAAGAAGCCTACTTCCATCATGGTCTACTTAAGAGGCTAACTTCCATCATGGTCTGCATAAGAAGCCTACTTCCATCATGGTCTACATAAGAAGCCTACTTCCATCATGGTCTACTTAAGAGGTTAACTTCCATCATGGTCTGCATAAGAAGCCTACTTCCATCATGGTCTACTTAAGAGGCTAACTTCCATCATGGTCTGCATAAGAAGCCTACTTCCATCATGGTCTACGTAAGAGGCTAACTTCCATCATGGTCTGCATAAGAAGCCTACTTCCATCATGGTCTACTTAAGAGGCTAACTTCCATCATGGTCTGCATAAGAAGCCTACTTCCATCATGGTCTACTTAAGAGGCTAACTTCCATCATGGTCTGCATAAAAAGCTGCTTCTATCATGTTCTACATAAGAAGCCTACTTCCATCATGGTCTGCATAAGAAGCCTACTTCCACCATGGTCTACTTAAGAAGCTACTTCCATCATAGTCTGCATAAGAAGCTACTTCCATCATGGTCTGCATAAGAAGCCAATTTCCATCGTGGTCTGCATAAGAAACCAACTTCCATCATGGTCTGCATAAGAAGCCAATTTCCATCGTGGTCTACATAAGAAACCAACTTCCATCATGGTCTGCATAAGAAGCCTACTTCCATCATGGTCTGCATAAAAAGCCTACTTCCATCATGGTCTACTTAAGAGGCTAACTTCCATCATGGTCTGCATAAGAAGCCTACTTCCATCATGGTCTACTTAAGAGGCTAACTTCCATCATGGTCTGCATAAGAAGCCTACTTCCATCATGGTCTACTTAAGAGGCTACCTTCCATCATGGTCTGCATAAGAAGCCTACTTCCATCATGGTCTACGTAAGAGGCTAACTTCCATCATGGTCTGCATAAGAAGCCTACTTCCATCATGGTCTACTTAAGAGGCTAACTTCCATCATGGTCTGCATAAAAAGCTGCTTCTATCATGTTCTACATAAGAAGCCTACTTCCATCATGGTCTGCATAAGAAGCCTACTTCCATCATGGTCTACTTAAGAAGCTACTTCCATCATAGTCTGCATAAGAAGCTACTTCCATCATGGTCTGCATAAGAAGCCAATTTCCATCGTGGTCTGCATAAGAAACCAACTTCCATCATGGTCTGCATAAGAAGCCAATTTCCATCGTGGTCTACATAAGAAACCAACTTCCATCATGGTCTGCATAAGAAGCCTACTTCCATTATGATCTGCATAAGAAGCCCACTTCCATCATGGTCTACTTAAGAGTCTAACTTCCATCATGGTCTACATAAGAAGCCTACTTCCATCATGGTCTGCATAAAAAGCCTACTTCCATCATGGTGTACTTAAGAGGCTAACTTCCATAATGGTCTGCATAAGAAGCCTACTTCCATCATGGTCTACTTAAGAGGCTACCTTCCATCATGGTCTGCATAAGAAGTCTACTTCCTTCATGGTCTACTTAAGAGGCTAACTTCCATCATGGTCTGCATAAGAAGCCTACTTCCATCATGGTCTACTTAAGAGGCTAACTTCCATCATGGTCTGCATTGGAAGCCTACTTCCATCATGGTCTACTTAGGAGGCTAACTTCCATCATGGTCTGCATAAGAAGCCTACTTCCATCATGGTCTACTTAAGAGGCTATCTTCCATCATGGTCTGCATAAGAAGCCTACTTTCATCATGGTCTGCATAAGAAGCCTACTTCCATCATGGTCTACGTAAGAGGCTAACTTTCATCATGGACTGCATAAGAAACCAACTTCCATCATGGTCTTCATTGGAAGCCAACTTCCATCATGGTCTGCTTTGGAAGCCAACTTCCATCATGGTCTTCATTGGAAGCCAACTTCCATCATTGTCTACATTAGAAGTCAACTGCCATCATGGTCTGCATTGGAAGCTAACTTCCATCATGGTCTTCATTGGAAGCCAACTTCCATCATGGTCTTCATTGGAAGCCAACTTCCATCATTGTCTACATTAGAAGTCAACTGCCATCATGGTCTGCATTGGAAGCTAACTTTCATCATGGTCTTCATTGGAAGCCAACTTCCATCATGGTCTTCATTGGAAGCCAACTTCCATCATGGTCTTCATTGGAAGCCAAATTCCATCATGGTCTTCATTGGAAGCCAAATTCCATCATTGTTTACATTAGAAGTCAACTGCCATCATGGTCTGCATTGGAAGCTAACTTCCATCATGGTCTTCATTGGAAGCCAACTTTCATCATGGTCTGCATTGGAAGTCAACTTCCATCATTGTCTACATTAGAAGTCAACTGCCATCATGGTCTGCATTGGAAGCTAACTTCCATCATGGTCTTCATTGGAAGCCAACTTCCATCATGGTCTTCATTGGAAGCCAAATTCCATCATTGTTTACATTAGAAATCAACTGCCATCATGATCTGCATAAGAAGCCCACTTCCATCATGGTCAACTTACGAAGCCAACATCCATCATGATTTACATTAGAAGTCAATTGCCATTATGGTCTAAATAGGAAGCCAACTTTCATCATGGTCTACATTTGAAGCCAACTTCCATAATGGTCTGCATTAGAAGCCACCTTCCATCACCTTCCACAAAGGCGACTGACATCATGGCTTATAGGCAGACCCCTGTCTTTAGGAATAAAATGTGAACTATGAAGCCCGCCTTGCCCTGCCTGGAGTAGGGAGAGGGCAGAGTCTCTCCTCTCGCTCGCTCGCTTGCTTTTACTTTCTCCCCACCCATGCACCTCTTTTTCCTGCCTCTCTCCCCACTCACCCAACACAGGCTCTTCCCTTTCTTTCCCCTTTGCTGAAGAGTCATCACTATATTTTTCTCTCTCGCCTATTACCACCGTCTCGCGCTTACTCTATCCCCCTCCCCCTCCCCCCCTGGCCACCATTAACTTCCTCCCCTTTCTAACTCCTGCCATTGTCCCTTCTTTTCTTCAGCTCTTCACTTTATTTGCTCTGCCCACTGACGACATGTATTTCTACGTTTTCCAGCATCCAACTTTGATTTCATTTACGTTTTCTGATGTCCACTCGTTTCTGTTGAAAAATATATAAACTTGATGAATGATAATGCATTGAATTGCAGGATCTGAGAATTCATGTGGAACTGCAGTCGTTAGTGGAAAATGAGTTTGCCTAATATTAAGACTCTGCTCTTCCCCGTCTGCAGTCTCTGCTATTAACTCCCAAGTGGTGGTCTGAGATGAAAAAGTAAAGGCGCTAGTCTTTACACTGCGATATATTCGCCATTGATAGATGCTTAAACCGTTCATTTTCATTCCCTTGTCATCTAGACTAGGAAAATCTTCGGAAAATCCAACACCCCCAGGCATTTGTGAGGAATTAGTGGGATCCAGGTGATTCCTATGTATTTCAGTATGCTGAATCCATTTCTGGTGGATGCCAAAGCCAAAAGTGCCTATTTTCGTAACTATTTAATGGTTTCCAAGATGGCCGCCAGGACATCAAAAAGACTGCAAATTCTCAAACAAATGCTCATATCTTCCTTATTTCAGAGTTATTCTAATACAGTTTGGCATTTTGGTAGACAACTGATCGACAATTGTTGTCTTGTCATTGTTAATGATCTTGACCTTTCGTGAAAGTCACACGAGACGGACAACTTTGAGTAGCATCATTTTTTAACTTGTTAATTTTAAGTTGGCTTTGGCTCTGATATAGGCCAAACTATATACTGAAACTTGTTGACACTATCAAATAAGTTTTTGACATTGCAAATATGTATACATTGATCAACCTTCTGAAAAGGTCAAGGTCATTTTGACCTCATAATTCAAATGTAAGCATAAGAGCATCCGCTCAAGATCTGTAGTGGCCCATATGTTGCTAACACTGGATATCTGAAGCTCTTAATAACTTTCAGCAGAGTTTCAGATCTTTGTTGTACAATTTTTAAGGTCAAAGATGAAGGTCAAAGGTCAAGGTCACGATCTTTATTTTGATGATTTATACCACAACATATGTTATAAATCTGTAGATTACATCATTCAGAATTCAGTAAAAGGAAATGAAGGCATGCAGCTTTACCCTCTAAGACCTGTGGGGTACCAGTATCTTGCACAGTTCAAGGTCACAGTGACGACTTGTGTTGCCTTAAGATACGTGTAAAATTGCTTTTCTCTCGCTTTTAAGAGCTAATTTGTACCCCTAAATGTTAACCTGTTGGGCCTAAAACACTTTTGTATGACAGTACAATATCGTTTGTAAATTCTGAAACATTGGTATTCATATTTTGTATAGATCAATGTCAAGGTCACTCGAAACATTACATTTCGTATTAAATTACCACTTTACAGAGCCCTTAAAGTGACCTTGACCTTCAGAATTTCCGACCTAACTCATGAGTTTGTTAAATAGGGTGATATAGTGAATATGTCTAGGTACTTTCATATTTCTACAATAAATAGATCAAGGTCAGGATGACTCCAAATGTCATCTCCAAGGCTGATTTACGCTTTCTCGTATGCTTTTCTGCTACGTTTGAGTAAGTCAGGTGCTGTAAATTATATCTTACTTGTTGTAAAATAAATTTAGTTTTGGGACATTATGCAGTCTTTTATTTTGTTAGAGATTATAAATGTATGTCACATTTAGTTTAATGGCAAGGTTCCCTCAAACATTATAATTCTTGTAAAGTTACGTGCATTCCCTTAATGTACAGAGCCCAGAAAATGACCTTGACCTTCAATAAATATTAATAATATCACAATGAAGTTAAATAGCAAGAGAAAATCTGCAGTCCTGTGAGCTTTTAGATTCCAACTTTCCATAGGTCAAAGTCAAGGCCTCTCTAAATGTCACCTAATAGGCTGAAGTACACTGGCTGTTTTGCTTGGAGGGTCATATTTAGGGATACCTTGAAATGACCTATTTGGGATAATACTCTGAAAGTTCCTAGAACTGAACATTTTATTATATAATTTGATATAATTGTGAAATAGATTATGTATTCTAATGTTCAAGGTTACAGCGCAAGCTCTGTACCTTAAGAGAATTTATATAGCTTAACCCATAACTGGCTTTTTGGGGTAACCTTGTCATTGAGCTAAATGAGAAATACGCTCAAAATCTGTCAAAATATAAATGTTTTGCACCTTGTAGGAAACAAATTATTGCCCCTGGCTTACTCTAAAAATAGCAGAAAATCACTCCCGACGCCAAATGTCCACCATGGTTAAAGTCAGACAGCTACGCCTTGTCACGTCTCGCGTGAGTACGCACCTCTCGTCAGTCACAACAGCCACCGGAGGTGAGAGAAAACATGGGTTCACGATTAAACGAATGGGAAATATGCAGGGGTTTGCGATGAGATCACAAAGTAGAAAGGTCGCTCAGGCCACGTAAAGCAACAACCTCACCATGAGGAAGCAAAAACAAGACACCTTTCACCCTTGACCGTTCAGCAGGTCGAGGTTCAACCGTGACCCTCCATAAAGGCATAAAGGCATGTCCTAAAGAATGCGAACCATGAGACTAGCCGTACCCTGACAGTCTGTCTAGCACGACCACACGTGGAAACTCAGTCAGAAGGGATCAGGAGACAAAGAGTGGGTGAGCGTCTACTTCTTGTCTGTAGCGACGTTTTGACGGTCCCATGTAAGACTGACCGTGACAGCACAGTCCTCTTGAAATACAGACAGCCATTTAGTGACACTGATTGCGAGATTGCGTTCCTCAACAGTTTTTAGCCACATGGAACTGCACACGAGAAAGTGAGGAGGTAAACTCAGGACAAGCACTTCCAAGCTGGAAGCAGTTCGCTACACGTCTTTACTAGAAGTGAAGAAGGGAGCGAAGGTATTTTGCACGTGTAGACATTTCCATCTCAGAAGACATTTGCCTTGCAGAGGACGTCCATCATGAAGAATCACAACACCGTTCAAGGGTTGAGGTATACCAAACAAGGAGCCGTACTGACCAGTCCTCCAGGGTTCCACAGGGAGCTCAGTGAAGCTCCCTCCATCCGCACTTCATCCCTTGCCTCGGAAGTCACGGCCCCTGTCGCATCAGGACGCAAGAATGAGAAAGACATCAGAGGAAAGCGTGAAACTGCGAATGCGCCTCGAGACGGAGAGGGTGATGACTCCAGCAGTTGTGCCGCCCAGGCAGCTCAGCCCGGCTTTGTCAACGTTGCCTTTGAAGGAGAGACAGACTGGAGAAGAGAGCCTCCCACCATCAGTGCGTCTCCAGTCAGGGGGCAACCCGAAACTGTGGAGAATGGCAACACGGTCTCGTCTGCTCCTTTCCGACGACAACAAATCGTCCAGAATAATTTTGAAATAATAATTGACAGTCCTTCAAGACCAGAGGACAGACAGCTAACCGAGGAGAGAAAAATCAAACAGAGCAGTTTGAAAGCTGGGTCAAGAACATCAGTCTCCGGCAGTCAAGAGGCCTACGCTCCTGGTCAAGAAAAAGACTGTGGAGAGAAACCGACTCGAACTGTCACTGTCTCCATCAACGACGTCCATTCCAAAGACACCAGTCCCAGTAAGGCGGAGGCCGGGGATCCGAGACGTGGCTCCAGCGTCAGCGCTGTCGTTGTCTGCTCTGGAGTCCACAGGCACGGCGGTGCAGGCTCCACCGACAATTTTTCCCCCGGAAACCCAAGCCTCGCTTCCACTGCGCCCGCTACAGACGGCGGCGAGCGATGTGTGGAGGAGGAAGACGGCAGAGGATGTGTGGAGGAGGAAGACGGCAGAGGATGTGTGGAGGAGGAAGACGGCAGAGGATGCGTGGAGGAGGAAGACGGCAGAGGATGCGACGCTGCAAGTCCGGGGACAAGGGGGCACGTGGCAGCGCGGGGTGGGGAGACTTCTCTTGGCAGGAACGGTGGTTTCCATGGCTACGACAACCAGGGCCTGCAGACGGAAGAGGAAGAGTCGAAAACTGTCGTGACGCCCAAGTCCCGCAAGTCTATGGCTCTGCCCTCTCCCAGGTAACAGCAGTGTGTCCCTTCTGTACAATTCCCTTTGCTCTGTCTTGTCTGTGTCTGTCTGCGTGTCTGTGTATCTGTCTGTCTGTCTGTGTGTCTGTCTGTGTGTCTGTGTTTCTGTCTGTGTGTCTGTCTGTGTGTCTGTCTGTGTGTCTGTTTGTGTGTCTGTGTTTCTGTCTGTGTGCGTGTCTGTGTGTCTGTTTGTGTGTCTGTCTGTCTGTGTGTCTGTCTGTGTGTCTTCTTGGCTGTGTGTCTGTCTGTCTGTCTGTCTGTCTGTGTGTCTGTATGTGTGTCTGTCTGTCTGCCTGTGTGTCAGTCTGTGTGTGTGTCTGTGTGTCTGTCTGTGTGTCTCTCTGTGTGTCTGTCTGTCTGTCTGTCTGTCTGTCTGTGTGTCTTCTTGGCTGTGTGTCTGTCTGTGTGTCTGTCTGTCTGTGTATATGTTTGTCTGTCTGTCTGTCTGTCTGTGTGTGTGTGTCTGTGTGTCTGTCTGCGTGCGTGTCTGTGTATCTGTCTGTCTGTGTGTGTGTCTGTGTGTCTGTCTGTCTGTGTGTCTTCTTGGCTGTGTGTCTGTCTGTCTGTCTGTCTGTGTGTCTGTATGTGTGTCTGTCTGTGTGTCTGTCTGTGTATATATCTGTGTGTCTGTCTGCGTGTCTGTGTATATGTTTGTCTGTCTATCTGTCTGTGTGTCTGTGTGTCTGTCTGTGTGTCTGTCTGTGTGTCTGTCTGTGTGCGTGTCTGTGTGTCTGTGTGTCTGTCTGTGTGTCTGTCCGTGTGTATGTCTGTGTGTCTGTCTGTTTGTGTGTGTGTGTGTGTCTGTCTGTGTATCTATATGTGTGTCTGTTGTGTGTGTGTGTGTCTGTCTGTGTGTCTGTGTGTGTGTCTGTGTGTCTGAGTGTCTGTGTTTCTGTCTGTGTGTCGGTCTGTATGTCTGTGTCTGTCTGTCTGTGTCTGTCTGTCTGTCATTATGTCTGTCTGTGTGTCTTCTTGTCTGTGTGTCTGTCTGTCTGTGTGTCTGTCTGTCTGTCTCTGTCTGTATGTCTGTCTGTCTGGCTGTCTGTCTGTCTGTCTGTGTGTCTGTGTGTCTATCTCTATCTTTCTCTCTCTCTCACTCTCCTCTCTCTCTTTCTCTCTCTGTCTCTCTCTCTCTATCTCTATCTCTATCTCTATCTCTATCTCTCTCTTTCTCTCTCTCTTTCTCTCTCTCTCTCTTTCTGTCTGTCTTTCCCTCTATCTGTCACTGTCTTTCTCTCTCCCTCTCTCTCTCTCTCTCTCTGTCTCTCTCTCTCTGTCTCTCTCTCTCTCTCTGTGAGTGTGCCTGCGTGCGTGCATATGAGCGTGCGTGTGCCTGTGCGAACGTGCGCGTGTGTGAGCGCGCTCCGTGTATGTGTGTGAGGGCGTTTGTGTGTGCTCGTGCGCGCGCATTTGTGTGTGTGTGTGTGTGTGTGTGTGTGTATGTGAGTGTGTTGATGAATTTGCGTTGATATGATTCTTTCTGTTTATAAGAGGAAAAGTTTGACTTAAAGAAACTGTTTTAAGCTAGTTGGAAACTTAGTACATGGCTAATACGATGTGAAAATTCTCATCAGCCACTTCGAACTTATAGTCAATTCGAGAATAAGAAATTACTGGGAGATGGAAAATGCAGTATTGTCTCAGAAACGAAATATTACCCCCAAACATGGAAAAGACTTGTTTGTGCTAAGATTTTTCTGGGTTCAGCCTTATCACTGACCTTTAGGGGGGAAAAGAGTTGTACTGTGGGTAAAAGGGCCAGTTATCACTGCAGGAAATAATCATTTCCTAGGGGACATGGCTTAGAGAATGTTAGCACTGGCACTTACTCAGAGAAGACCCATTTCACTGTGACGAAACTTATCATTTTGAAATTACACATATCAGTGACATCGTTCTTCCATTGGCTGATCATGTGACGTACTGCAGTTGGTGTAAAAAATGCGGTTATGTATCCCAAACGTTATTTTGGCGGGACGCCATAGTTACATTGTTATCACATACTCACATGAATTTCGAGTAGGCGTCGATTTTCAGTTGATCTGCCTGTGAGAAGGTTTATGAGTCCCCGATCGATGACGTCGAAAATTACATCCGCATTTCCCTTGAAAGTGACACTTAGCGTAGCACACATATTGTTTCAGCCTACCTTTTGGCGTGGAATTCTGACAGTCGCTGAAGTTCAGCTACAGTAGTACACGTATTCGCTGTGATATAGACCACTTGATAGTTCCGCTGCCATCTTGGAAATGGCACATGCGCAGTACATACTGATCCGCTCCACATGTCAACAACGGATCTCTGTGCGTGCATTAGTGTATACTGTGTGACTGCGTTAGTTCAACGTTTACGATGTGCCAAAACAAAACGCAAGTTTTTGCAGGAATTTCCGTTTCCTTCCATTTTGTCTAAAATATTAAAATTTTATAATGATCGTGCTCAGAGTCAGACAGTGCGAGACGTGCGATCTGAAGGACCAGTTAATATGGCCGGGTGTTTTCTTGGTCACTCGAGGAGTTGATCCGTTGCGCGGTCGAAATCGTAATCGTGTTAATGCCAACTGTTGATGAGGCTCATTTCTGAAATTTGAAGAAGTACATTTAACCTAAAGTGACTGGATTACGGAATAGAACTTAACGGTCGGCTTCGTCGATTGAGGTCAGTGATGTAAATAGAACCTTTTTAGATCAACAATATCAAAACGAAGGTCCACAGTTGGGTATTACTGGTAGACTCCGGCCAGTGATGTTACTTGGACATTTTTAAATTTAAGATCAACACCATCATGAAGAAAGTCAGCCAGTGCTTTGTCACATTGTCAGTACATATTCCATCCTCCATGCACTGGTCCGAGTCGGGGCGAACTCCGTGACTTTCGCAAGTAGCAGTCAACCACCTCTCAACTGCTTCCATTGCTGCAGCCACCTCTCCATTGCTTCCTTTGCTGCAGCCAATACTCGGGCAATGAAATGCCATTGCTGCAGCCAATACTCGGGCAATGAAATGCCATTGCTGCAGCCAATACTCGGGCAATGAAATGCCATTGCTGCAGCCAATACTCGGGCAATGAAATGCCATTGCTGCAGCCAATACTCGGGCAATGAAATGCCGTTGCTGCAGCCAATACTCGGGCAATGAAACGCCATTGCTGCAGCCAATACTCGGGCAATGAAATGCCATTGCTGCAGCCAATACTCGGGCAATGAAACGCCATTGCTGCAGCCAATACTCGGGCAATGAAACGCCATTGCTGCAGCCAATACTCGGGCAATGAAACGCCATTGCTGCAGCCAATACTCGGGCAATGAAATGCCATTGCGACGGATCCAACAGAACGATAACACTTAAATAAATGACAATTGAGAACTACAATCACGTGATACTGCTATATAAAATAACGTAACGCTGGAACTATTAAGTGGTCTACTGGGAAAGTGACACCAACGTGGATCTCCCTCTATCTTTTGTTCGTGCTGGAGCAGGCTTTTATTATAAATCTTTTTGAATACACAAGATGTTCTAACGATTTTTTTTCCCATGAGAAATGGCTGGGGAAAAAATCACAACATATAATAAGTTCAGGTCCTTCTGCACGTATTGTAACTAAGAGATCAAAACCACCTGCTCAGTCTTTTCTGAATACTCGGATTCTTGTCTTTGGTGACGTCATGTCTACACCAAGTTCGTTATTGCCACTGAAACCCAGCGACAGGTGGAACTCGTGCAGAGCACTCAATCTGCTTGTCAAGCGATTAATCGAGTTTTATCATTTAAAAGCAGATATCTTACATTTTAAAACGATAAATAACACGTACATGTAGGCCTATGCTGCGAACATTGGA
>JAWQFJ010027854.1:72500-85000 GCA_034096865.1 Theodoxus fluviatilis | reverse complement strand
AGTCTTACAATAGTTAACAGTGAAAGCTTTCATGTACACCCGACCTGTAAACTTGACAGTTCTTGCACTATACGAATTTTTTAAATACCGGATGACTAATGAATTTATTTCTGTTTGGCTTAGAAGTCCATCTGATATGTGTTTAAAATGATTTATTGTCACTTTTTAAAGTCTAATAGTAGATCGTAATATGATTTATCAAAACATTTTCTGCTTTGTTTTGGTCGTCCTTTGACTCAGTCATTGGCTGTGACGTACTCCTAGATCCTCCAAACATCTAGAGTGCTCGATAAGCATTTCCCTCTAGGACCAGACACAGCCTTTATTAGGGCTCAGTATTCGTGTCTGTATTGCGGGTGGTTGATTGAGCCGTTGAAGTCTTGATAGAAATCTTTTGCCTGCTTCAAGGTGCTGTTATTGTATTTATCTATACCGCGAAACATACCTCTCACGTGGCCGTGCCCGATTATTCAGACTTGCTTAGTGCCATTGATCTGACAAGAAATAACTCGTCTGTTGTGTCTACGGTGCTGCAGGTCTGGTGTTCAGTTTGCTGTGCGAGAAGTTTGGCTGTGGCTGGACCCTGGGCGTATCGTCAGTCTTGGTGTGTGTTGCAGCTGTGGGCTGCTCCTTCTCCAGCAGCTACGCCACCTTCATGGTGGCCTTGTCATTGGCAAGTAAGGCAGCCTCCCGTCATTAGCACCAGACTATGTGTCACCTGCAGTCAATCGCAGTTAACATGACATGACACGACATGAGACGAGACAACATGACATGACACGACATGAGGCGGCACAACATGACATGACATGACACATGTGACGGCGTAAATTGACATGACATTACAAGACACAACACAACACAACACAACATTACAGAACGCAGAATAGTACAACACAATACAACATAATCCAACAAAAACAATACAATGCCAGATGACATAATAAAACACAATACAAGACACCACATCACAATAATACAAATCACATCACAATTCAGCACAACACGGTGCAACAGAATTCATCACACGAAACAACACAGACAACGCAATTCAACACAACATGGTGAAACAAAGCACCGGGAAAAACAGCGAAATGCAACCGAATAAAACACAAAACAACACGGAGAATGCAATGCAACATGATACAGCAAAGCACAGAACTGAACAACACAACGCAACACAATACAACACAACACAACATATTCAAAACAACACAATATGATACAACAAGACAGAAGACAAATCCACATAACGTTACGTAACACGACATGACAAAACACGACACAATACAATACGACACGACACGAAACGACAGTGCATAACATAGCATGGCATAACATATCATGGCAGATCAAAGCATAACATTGCATTATATGGAATAACCTGACACATCATGGCATATAATTTACTTATTCAAAAACGGAAAAATCGAAAGATTTTATCATACACAACCACTATAGTACATGTACTAGAAGGCAATTGCTATATAGAAACACAACATTGTTTATCAATAGAAGGAAAGTAGGTTTAATATATATGGGTTGAGATATATAAATCGGGGTAAACATTTTGCCAACAGTTAAAATTAAAATGCCCATCTACGATAATCAGTGTTCAGAGTGTCAATGACAGTTGGTTAGATGCAGTTGCTTACAGGTTAGAAGTTGCGGTGTTTGTAGCTGCCTCCTTGAACAAGTTGCTCAACTCACATTGCTTCTCTCCTTCCAGGAGTAAAACAGGGTCTCTGCTAGGGCCGACATGGCCACTGTAGAAAATAAACTTAAATCCCTGGCTGTACGCCACAAGGAAGCTGAGACGACATTGGAATGGAAATGCTTGTGGCCCAATGACATGAGGGTAAAAATACGGTTCGGACACACTTGTTATGCAAAGAGTCGCAATGTAAATACGAGCACAAACAGATATGTCCTGACATATTTCTTCTAAGCTATGATTTTCTTTTTTAATTGCAAATACTTTTACTCTATGAATGAAAAAAGCAGGAAACATTCAACACAAAAAGCGAGTACGGACAATTTGCTCAGCCTCATCTTCACTATCATCATCAGTGTCATCGTCAGCATTGTCAGCAGATGACAAGCCATTCATCACTGCAAGTGGACAATTCAAGGCTGTGCTGCACTGACCCTGACTGGCAGCAGCAGCCGTAGAAATGGTTCTTGTAGAGAGCGTTCGTTCACCGCTCGATTGTGACTGCTCCACTGAGAGTGGCATTGTGTCTGGTGAAAGCGACCCACAATCCGTCCTAGTGGGTGAGGGGCTAGTTGGCGATTCTGAGAGTTTGATAGAAACTGATTATTTTACAGCACCTGAAGATTTAAGTTGATCAAAAAATTTTGAAATGGTTTTTCATTGCATTTTAATGAGAGTGGCTTTGTGGCTTTTTTTCAATGACCAAATTTGTTTCTATTTAATTGAGCTGCCACAGGTTTTTAAATGTGCATTATTCGTTATGCGCGATTCAGTTGCTGATAACATTGCATCAAATCATCTGAAGAAAAAACAATTAAACGACTAATAGAAAAGGACAGTTTTCTTGAGAAAAAACATGTAGATCACGATAGACCCAGGAGAAAATGAGATGCATTCTGTGGTAAGGGGTCATATTTGTTCGTTCACACGGTTGCTCTTTTTCTAGCTCATTGTTTCTCCCTTCCTGGCAGACAGACCAACCATTTCATTGTCACCTGCAGTCCATCGCGGTTAACATGACATGACACGACATGAGACGGCACAACATGGCATGACACGACATGAGACGGCACAACATGGCATGACACGACATGAGACGGCACAACATGACATGACACATGCGACGGCATAACTTGACATGTCATTACAAGACACAACACAAAACAAAATTACAGAACACAGAATAGCACAACACAATACAACATAATCCAACAACTATCTGTCAGGCGTGAGCACCAGTGGAGCCTTCATTGGACCCATGATCATCCTGGGCCGTGTCTTCGGAGCTGGCGGAGGAGCCGCCATCAGCATCGCCGCCCTGGGTCCGGGCGTGGCCTCCGTGCTGTTTCCCTGGCTGGGGCTGGTGCTGTCGCAGGCGTACTCGTGGCGTGGCTACTTCATGGTAGTGGGAGCTCTCTACCTGCACTGCCTCCCTGTCGCCCTCTTCTTTCACCTCCACTTCGAGCTGCCCCTCAACAGCCAGATGGTAAGTATCGCAGTGTGGATGTGTACAAGAGGGAGTTTTGGGGATAGGTACGTGTGTGTGTGTGTGCGTGCGTGTGTGTGTGTATATGTGTTTATGTGTGTGTGTGTATGTGCATATGTGTGTGTATGTCTGTCGTTCTGTCTGTTATTCTGTGTGTGTGTGTGTGTGTGTGTGTGTGCGTGTGTGCGTGCGTATGTTTGTCTGTGTGTGTGTGTGTGTGTGTGTGTGTGTGTGTGAGTCTGTGTGTCTGTGTGTCTGTCTGTCTGTGTGTCTGTCTGTGTGTCTGTCTGTCTGTCTGTCTGTCTGTCTGTGTGTTTGTTTGTCTGTCTGTCTGTATGTCTGTCTGTCTGTGTGTCTGTCTATGTGTCTGTCTGTCTGTGTGTCTGTCTGTCCGTCTGTCTGTGTGTCTGTGTGCCTGTATGTCTGTCTGTCTATGTATGTCTCTCTGTTTATGTGTCTGTCTGTTTGTGTGTCTGTCTGTGTGTCCTTCTGTCTGTCTGACTTTCTTTGTCTCTGTCTCTTTCTCTGTCTTTCTCTGTCTTTCTCTGTCTCTCTCTTTCTCTCTCTCTCTCTCTCTCTCTCTCTCTCTCTCTCTCTCTCCCTCTCTTTTCCCTCTCCACTCTCTCTTTCTCCCTCCCCCCTGTCTCTATCTATGTCTCTCTCTCTCTCTCTCTCTCTCTCTCTCTCTCTCTCTCTCTCTCTCTCTCTCTCTCTCTCCCTCTCTCAACACACATCTGTGCCTACAGCCCCATTACAGCAGCGGGAGACGGCCTTCCATGCTGGTGCAAGGACGGACCTTGGTGCGAGATGCTCAGTACTGGGGACTACTGATCTGCATATTTGCCACGATGGTGGCTCTTCCCATCACCATTTTCTTCTTCACGGACATCGCTGCTGAGAAGGGTGTGGACAAGGAGAACGCCAGCTACTTCATCTCGCTCTTCGGTCTCGCGTCGCTGGCTTCGAGAGCTGCAGTAGCAGTGATCAAAAACTTCGTCAGGTGGGATTGATTTGATAAGAAATTGATTATAATCACGATTTTTATGTTGTCAGCCACCTCAAACCCAGTCTTATATCGATGTTTGTGTTTGTATGGAGAAAAAAATATGTTTATAATTTGCCGTCTTTTGTAATAAATGCATATCTTCGTAATAGAGTTAAAAGTTCATAACATTTGAAAATAGAAATCTTACCAGTGGCAATTGTGAGGACACAAAATGTTGTGTCCCCGGCATGCACTTCTGCAAAATACAACTGCCAAGCTTGACCTGCGTATTACTGTGAGTCCTTGCCTTGCCGTGCCTAGCCTTGCCTTGCCTTGCCTTGCACTGCCTTGCACTGCCTTGCCTTGCCTTGCCTTGCCTTGCCTAGCCTTGCCTTGCCTTGCCTTGCCTTGCCTTGCCTTGCCTTGCCTTGCCTTGCCTTGCCTTGCCTTGCCTTGCCTTGCCTTGCCTTGCCTTGCCTTGCCTTGCCTTACCTTACCTTGCCTTGCCTTGCCTTGCCTTGTCTTGCCTTGTCTTGCCTTGCTTTGCCTTGCCTTGCCTAGCATTGCATTGCCTTGCATTGCCTTGCATTGCCTTGCCGTGCCGTGCCTTGCCTAGCATTGCATTGCCTTGCCTTGCATTGTCTTGCATTGCCTTGCCCGAGTTTTGACTGTTTTTGTACTGGCCTGTGATAGTATATGGTTGCCACTGACGTGAGTGCAGTTTATGGAAAACGGAATTGACTGCACGAGCCATGACCACACGGAAACGAACTTCTTTATCGCAGTGCTTGGTTTCCCTTTTTTTCAAGTCAAAATGTCATCAACGCACGCATGCGTGAACGGACTCATGAAAACACGCTCGTTCGTGATATGCAAATACACAGCGTAGACCGCAAGTGCAGTATTGATCGTTCCAAGCGCAGCTCCGCAGAGCTTAGTGCACTGCAGGCTGCTGTAGGAATTGTCAAGAACACGAGATTGCGGAGACCCCTCGTGGTCTCTGACGCCATTTCGTCGCTAGGGGCCAAGCTGTGGTAGGGGGATCTCCCACCCTTACATGTTTAGTGTTTTCCATCATCTATCAGCATCCATGTGAGGGGGTTTGGATGTCGCTTTCTCCTGGGCTCCTAGCCATATATGGACATTCCGGGAATCGTGAGAGCAGATCGTGCTGCCAAGGCCGCTCTCTCCCTTCCCCATTCCACAGCAATCCCGGCGATCTGCTGATTTTTCCCCCAAACGCGCGTATATAGGGACCCTGACTTCGGGAGCTTTCGGCATCTTCGGACGTGACGTCAGCAGACGATTTTCGACCAAAAATACGAATTCGAGATAATTGCATTTTCTTGATCTTTTACATCTGTAGAAACACTCTAATCAACCAAAATTATCATCCACGTCTTATAAATATTTTTAAAATAATATTTTTGGGTGCAGGGGTGGGCGTGGTGAGCAGCAAGATGACAAAAAACAACTACTTTGTCGGGCCTACTGTGGATTATGCTTTTGCCTAAACCCTAACATATCATATATCATTATGTTCGTAAACATCCGCTCTACTTCGTCACATTGAGATCTCACGGAAACTTCCATATATGGAGCGGCTATAGCTGCGAAATGCAATGAGGAAAACCTACGGAAATTTCCATATATGGGGCTAATCTACTATAACGTGCGTAAGCACTTGACTCGGGCGAACAGTTGAATGAATGGCGCCGACTTTTGTCGACAAGCAGTCGAGCAGGCGCGAATGCAGCCGAGCGGCCTCGGAAAAGTTTGTATGCGATCTCGATTCCACCCAATCGAAGTTTCTTTTGAGCCATTTACCCCGCGATTATGATTCCATGTCTGAGGAATCTGAGTCGATTGAAGCTCACAAGGGTGGGAAAAGGCGGAGGAGAGAACTGAACAAGGCTGCAGCGAGCAAACGATGGGGAAAACACGAAGAAACTCCCTCGACCAGCGTCAACCCAGCGTTAGCAGAGACTTCCACAAGTCAACAACCATCTTCTTCATCTCACGGAGAGGAGTAAGTTTACATTTTACAGTCTGATTTTCCTCTCTCTCTCTCTGTACTGTAACTTGAAATTTACTGATACTCATTGATTGCACATTCTGGGAATAAGTAGAAGATTTAGTTGACTTGATAAGATTTACGATTTCGACAAATGTTCGTTCACTCCAGCCACCAACTCACTCAAGTTGGTGAAGGATCCATATGAGGAATGAGGTAGGTCTGATTAGTTATAGATGAGAAACGTTCTAGATAATGAAGATATAAAGTAGTTTCTTGCATCTTGAAACTTGATTGAATGCATTTGTTAGATGTGACCTTGTGAGGGCAGCATTGTTTTGAAATAGATCCTTGCACTGTTGAGGGTAGTTACTCATTCCCATCTTGTGTATTTTCAGACACCAGCAGGAGGTTCCAGCCAGGAGGAAGATAGAGGCCATGGGAGCAATCATGGAGGTTACATCGGAGGACAGCGACTCAGATGGACAGGACCCACCACCTGCACCAGCATCTCCTAGATCCTGGTGCCTTGCTGACCTGGGACAATTGTCCAAGCTTCTGGCTGAACTTGCATGCCCAGCATGTGAAATGACTGAACTATATTTTGCAAAGACTGGTCATGCCATGGGGTTTGCAGAAGCACTGACATTGAAGTGTACCAAATGTGAGTATACCAGTGGGTCAGTCTTCTCATCTTCTCGTGAAAGATCAAAGATGGGGAAGTTTGAAGTGAACACTTTGATGACATTGCTGACACATGAGCTGGGCAAGGGGCATGAGGCCTTGGAAAAATTCTAAATGGTCCTAGGACTCCCTTCCATGCAGTCAAAGACCTATCAAAGGCACCAAAGGCACTTGTTTGCCACATCTGCAAAAGTGGCAGACAAGTACCTTCGGTCCTCAGCTAGTCTCATGCGAGCCATGGCCACTGATCTAGGTGAGAATGGGATTGTTGACTTGACTGTCAGCTTTGATGGGACATGGCAGAAGCGTGGCTATGCTTCAAAACATGGAGTTGGTCTTGCAATTGAAGTCAACGCTGGACTTGTTGTTGATTATGAGGTACCCTACAACCACTGCCACGCTTGTGCTGTGGGGAAAATCAGAGGCCTTTGCTAACTGGCAGGCCACCCATGAAAATTGTGACAGGAATTTTGAGGGGTCTTCCAAGGCCACGGAGCCAGAGTCAGCTAGGAGAATCTGGGCCAGGTCTGAAGAAAGGTATGGCTTCAGATATACAGCAATCCTTAGTGATGGTGATGCAGCAACATTCTCGGCATTGCAGAGAATGAATCCATATGGGGATGAGCATCCCATCACTAAGCTTGCCTGTGTGAACCATGCTGAGAAGAGACTTGGCACAGCTTTGAGGAAGGTATACAGGGAGAAGAAACTGGGAGGAAGGGGTACAGGCAGGCTTACCTTGAACAAAATAAACAAACTCCAGACATACTATGGCAAAGCTGTTTGGGATAACATTGGCAGTACTGAGGGAATGCATACAGCCATTTGGGCATCTTTGCTTCATGCCATGTCCACTGATGATGATCCCCACCACAGCTATTGCCCCAAAGATGCTTGGTGCATCTTCAGCAAGCCACCATCAACAGACAATCCTCATCCCAAACATGATGAAAGGTCTATCAAGACCTGGCTCTCAAAAGAGGTGACTAGTGAGCTCTTTCCTGTCTATGACAGACTGTCTGATGGCAGTCTCCTGGAAAGAATGACCACAGGATCCACTCAGAATGCCAACGAAAGCCTGAACAGCTTGATTTGGACTTACTGCCCCAAACCTAAATTTGTTGGCAGACCCAGACTGCAAAATGCAGTGGACATGGCAATCTCACGTTTCAATGGTGGTGCCAAGGCAACCAGTGAAAAGTTGAAGTTGCTCAGCATTGCAGCAAATGAAGCACAGTTGGCCTGCAAGGAGAGGCAGGATGCCAAGAGAGTAGCACAGGCTGAGAGAGCAGCAGAAGCCAAAAGCAGAGAGACTAGAAAGAGGAAACAGCAGGAAGAAAAGAGGGCACGAGCTAGGCTAGAAGCTGCCGAAGGTTCTCAGTATGAAGCAGGGGGACATGTTTAGTTTCTAGACATATCCAATGTGGTTCCAGATTGATGTTTTGAGTTATAATGACAAGTCAATGATTTGCTGCTCATGAGAAGCTGTTTCCATGTACAAAAATGCTTTCTTAGACTTGTGAGTCACTACTTTATCCTTTTTTCTTTTTTTTCTCGTTTCGGGGTTTTTCAGACAATTTGTGTACTTTCAAAACAACTTACTCCATGATAAATGCTCAGGTTGCCACCATTTTTTATGAATGTTCTGAACATGTAATTTTGTCATTCTGTGCATGGAGACATTGAAATATTGTGTACTTTACAAATCACAAGTCTGTAAACTAGAAATTTGATAGAAATTGACACGGTAGAAATTATACGTATCAGAGTAAAAATTGTGAAAAAAAACCACTATGATGCTGTTATTCAAATCCATGCACAGGAATATTTGTGTTTTGATGCTGGTCTAAATAACAAAAAAACTGGAAGTGAATTGAAGCATTGGTTCATTTTATATTTACTATCAAGGTATGCCTATTAGTTGTGTATTTTACCACTTACCCCTTTTTCAAACCAAGAAAACAACCTGATTCAGTATTTCATAGCTCTGTTTTACATCATGTGTTCAAAGATAAAAGAGTAAAGACTCTGGAACAATTTTAAATTAATTTTTTCCCTGTTTTTGTGGTATCGTGTACCCTCTCCCGTACGATTCGAGTAGGGAGACGCGGTGGGTCTATTCTCACCCCCAGCCAACAGTAGGGCATGTTCGTCAAAACAGGGTGTCAACCTTCGGCTTTCCTCTCCTAAGAAACAGGATCGAGACGTTTGTGGAACTGAGAACCGGGTACTGAAGACTTTAGTCTGGTGCACCAGCGAGGGAGTAGAGGAGGAGTAGGATGATGGAGGAGGGGAGAGGAGGTAAAATGTGACCTTTTTTTCTTAATGGGCGGAAATATCAATCCATGATTAGATATTAATTGATGTACTTCACAGTTTATTATCATTCATCTTCAGACTTGCCTCTTTGTATCGAACTGAAATGAAATAGTGTGCGTGTGTGTGTATGTGTGTGTGTGTGTGTGTGTGTGCGTGTGCGTGCTTGCGTGTGTGTGTGTGTGTGTGTGTGTGTGTGTGTGTGTGTGCGTGTGCATGCTTGCGTGTGTGTGTGTGTGTTTGTGCGCGCGCGCGTGCGTGCGTTTGATTGTTAGTTGTTTTTGTATGCATGACTGTATTTATGTGTGTCTTTCTGTGTATCAAGACAACATGAACAAACCCCTCCTTCTATTTCTTGCCCTTAATCGTGCATCCTGTTGCAAATACCCCAAGACACAGAACAGCCGTTTATCAGGCCTCTGCATTGGCAGCTTCCAGTCCATCCGAGTGTACGTGCTGCTGCTGCTGCTGTGTGGGGGCTTGGTCCTGGTGCTGCCCTGGCTGTCTGGCTACACGCCACTGCTGGTCCTCATGGTGGTCTTCGGGCTGTGCTACGGTGCCAACATGGTCAGCTTTCCTGCAGCCTTCCTGGAGACGTGTGGAGAGAACTTATCCGTGGGCATTGGCGGTTCCGGCATTCTCACCGCAGTGGGCGCCCTGGCGGCCTCGCCCTTGGCAGGTGAGCTACGTCATCGGCCGGAAAGCAGGAATCATTTGGACAGGATATGTGTATTCTTGTCAATGTTCACCTCATACTCACAGGAGGACATCTTGTAAAGAAGCACATATGAGAAAACATGTGAAATCTCGATTCTCCTGGTCGACAAAATTTAGCTTCATAGCAATATTTGTGAAATAGCAGGCAGATCAACCCCAGTATTGCTGCATCGATGCTCATTCAGTCCCTGATCCGAGTGGCTGAACTATTTCCATTGACTCCAAACAACGCTGCCACTTTTCATTTGAACGTTTCACTACAAATTCACAGGTCAGGCAAAACCACGCAAAAAGGTAAAGGTGTGTTTTGTATAGCAACTTATCATTCATGTCTAAGTCTCAAACCGCTTTATACTTCACCCCCCAATCATTGGGCCGTTTGATCAATTCTTCACTGGCACCTTACAATAAACAAAATGTTGGCCACTGAAGACGTGCACAGTCAGGAACCAGTTCCTCTTGGTAGTGCAACAACCTGATGCTGGCTCATGGCCACATGTAAGGGTTGATCGCACAACATGATGCCATTGCTGTCCCTCACAGGTACCCGGTTTTACTCCTAGTTAAGCACCTTGCCCAGGAATGCAGCTTAAGGATCCGCGAAGCCTTGACCGCCGCTACCCCTAGCGGCCATCTGCAGCAGGAGAGGGCTGTAGCCATGGCGCAGTGCTCTGTCCCCTGCAGCAGGAGAGGGCTGTAGCCATGGCGCAGTGCTGTGTCCCCTGCAGCAGGAGGGGGCTGTAGCCATGGCGCAGTGATCTGTCCCCTACAGCAGGAGGGGGCTGTAGCCATGGCGCAGTGCTCTGTCCCCTGCAGCAGGAGGGGGCTGTAGCCATGGCGCAGTGATCTGTCCCCTGCAGCAGGAGGGGGCTGTAGCCATGGCGCAGTGATCTGTCCCCTGCAGCAGGAGGGGGCTGTAGCCATGGCGCAGTGATCTGTCCCCTGCAGCAGGTGAGGGCTGTAGCCATGGCGCAGTGCTCTGTCCCCTGCAGCAGGAGGGGGCTGTAGCCATGGCGCAGTGCTCTGTCCCCTGCAGCAAGAGGGGGCTGTAGCCATGGCGCAGTGATCTGTCCCCTACAGCAGGAGGGGGCTGTAGCCATGGCGCAGTGCTCTGTCCCCTGCAGCAGGAGGGGGCTGTAGCCATGGCGCAGTGCTCTGTCCCCTGCAGCAGGAGGGGGCTGTAGCCATGGCGCAGTGATCTGTCCCCTGCAGCAGGAGGGGGCTGTAGCCATGGCGCAGTGATCTGTCCCCTGCAGCAGGAGGGGGCTGTAGCCATGGCGCAGTGATCTGTCCCCTGCAGCAGGAGGGGGCTGTAGCCATGGCGCAGTGATCTGTCCCCTGCAGCAGGAGGGGGCTGTAGCCATGGCGCAGTGATCTGTCCCCTGCAGCAGGAGGGGGCTGTAGCCATGGCGCAGTGCTCTGTCCCCTGCAGCAAGAGGGGGCTGTAGCCATGGCGCAGTGCTGTGTCCCCTGCAGCAGGAGGGGGCTGTAGCCATGGCGCAGTGCTCTGTCCCCTGCAGCAGGAGGGGGCTGTAGCCATGGCGCAGTGCTCTGTCCCCTGCAGCAGGAGGGGGCTGTAGCCATGGCGCAGTGCTGTGTCCCCTGCAGCAGGAGGGGGCTGTAGCCATGGCGCAGTGCTCTGTCCCCTGCAGCAGGAGGGGGCTGTAGCCATGGCGCAGTGCTCTGTCCCCTGCAGCAGGAGGGGGCTGTAGCCATGGCGCAGTGCTCTGTCCCCTACAGCAGGAGAGGGCTGTAGCCATGGCGCAGTGCTCTGTCCCCTGCAGCAGGAGGGGGCTGTAGCCATGGCGCAGTGCTCTGTCCCCTGCAGCAGGAGGGGGCTGTAGCCATGGCGCAGTGCTCTGTCCCCTGCAGCAGGTGAGGGTTGTAGCCATGGCGCAGTGCTCTGTCCCCTACAGCAGGAGGGGGCTGTAGCCATGGCGCAGTGCTCTGTCCCCTACAGCAGGAGGGGGCTGTAGCCATGGCGCAGTGCTCTGTCCCCTGCAGCAGGAGGGGGCTGTAGCCATGGCGCAGTGCTCTGTCCCCTGCAGCAGGAGGGGGCTGTAGCCATGGCGCAGTGCTGTGTCCCCTGCAGCAGGGTTGTAGCCATGGCGCAGTGCTCTGTCCCCTACAGCAGGAGGGGGCTGTAGCCATGGCGCAGTGCTGTGTCCCCTGCAGCAGGGTTGTAGCCATGGCGCAGTGCTCTGTCCCCTACAGCAGGAGGGGGCTGTAGCCATGGCGCAGTGCTCTGTCCCCTGCAGCAGGAGGGGGCTGTAGCCATGGCGCAGTGCTCTGTCCCCTGCAGCAAGAGGGGGCTGTAGCCATGGCGCAGTGCTGTGTCCCCTGCAGCAAGAGGGGGCTGTAGCCATGGCGCAGTGCTGTGTCCCCTGCAGCAGGAGGGGGCTGTAGCCATGGCGCAGTGCTGTGTCCCCTGCAGCAAGAGGGGGCTGTAGCCATGGCGCAGTGCTCTGTCCCCTGCAGCAAGAGGGGGCTGTAGCCATGGCGCAGTGCTGTGTCCCCTGCAGCAGGAGAGGGCTGCAGCCATGGCGCAGTGCTCTGTCCCCTGCAGCAGGTGAGGGCTGTAGCC